>JAIPUU010000017.1:0-15000 GCA_020466095.1 Chlorops oryzae
TCTGTTCAATTGTATAGTATGCAATTTTTCATCCAATTTGAAGACATCGGTATTTTTTTTTAATTAAATCCGTACGGTTTGTAAAAGAATGACCCTTATGCGTATGAATCAACGGAACACTTTGAACTGACTTATTTTGCAAAGCACGCTAGATTATGAAATAATAAAGTACGAAAGATTTCATTCATTTTACGAAAATATTCGTAAATTTAACAGAAACAAAAAACATTAACTTGGTGACTTTCGTACTATTTACGAAACGGTTTCGTACATTGTGGAAATGGCTTTCGTACTTCTCTAAGGCATTGGTATATAGTACGAATTCTTTCGTAATATGTACGAAAGGATTTGTAAGTAAAATGAGCTTCAAAAATTACAAAATTGTTTCGTAATATGTACTAAATTTTCGTGCAATGAACGAAAAGTCCGTATTTTCGCTCACGAAACCGCTTTCGTTAAATTTACGAATGATTCGTAGAATCAGATTTTTATGAAATTTTTTGTCAAGAAAAATTCTTATTATACACGAAAATTTCGTACATTGTACGAAAATCTTTCGTAGTTTTTTTGATACATTTGTTTTTCTGTGCGACTTCTCCGGATAGAAATTTTCTTTTATTCCAATGCGGCAGTCATCATGAATCATCCATGAGCCAGTTACTCTTCGGCAATGTGCTACATAATGGCCAACTCCATTACTATGTTGTGGGGGAGTGAATTCCACGATTCCAGTCAGGATGTACGTGTTTTGGTTTATTGTTATATTCGTGGGCAGATGGGTTATTGTGATTCCATTAGGAAGCACCGAGCTGTAAGCTGCATGAAACTGGCTTAGGGCAAACTCTCCGTCCAGTACAAGGAACGTGGATGGATTTTTTTTTTTTGCGCTACAGTCAATTTTGCACGTTTTACAGCTTTGAATTTCATCAATCAAGAAATTATATATAAATTCTTGTAAGCTGCTTTTTAAGTCTTCATTAACCATTACTTCATGGCTTGTTTCGAGCGCTGGTTTTAAAAACTCTTTCGATTTGCAGATTTTGCAAGAAACAACTTCTGCAACTGTGGAAAAATCACCAAAGACACGAGGCAAAACATGAAGCACATTGTCTGCACAATTTAATTTGTTGTCTTTTTCGGTATAGAAACTTGAAAGAATAACAGCCCGTTCCTGGTAAATTATACTCGATGGACCGTCAATGACATATTTCTTAATTAAGAGTAAAACCCAATTGTTTTTTTTTATGTCATCAATTTTCTTTTTAAAGGTCGTGTTGTTAACATAACAGGTTGGCTGATAAGTCCCCGGTCTGACACATAGATGGCGTCGCTAGTATTAAATGCATATTATTTTTATCATATATTACTATATATGTCACTCTCATTGATTTTGGGCGGGACATTTCGCGCCAGTTAGAAAGAGATGTTACTCGGCAGGCAAAAAAAGAGCGAGAGAGAAATACTTTTGGTGAGTACCTCAGTGCAAAATGCTCATTTTGGTGGGTACCCAAGACCGTGGTGGGTACCCAAGACCGTGTTGAAAAGAGCCAAAATAGAAACGGCTCCTGAGTGACATATATAGTTATATATGATTTTTATATAGTGGCAACCTTCAAATGATTCGTGTCAAAATTTGACGTCTGTAAGTCAATTAGTTTGTGAGATAGAGCGTCTTTTGTGAAGCAACTTTTGTTATTGTGAAAAAAATGGAAAAAAAGGAATTTTGTGTTTTGATAAAATACTGTTTTCTGAAGGGAAAAAATACAGTGGAAGCAAAAACTTGGCTTGATAATGAGTTTCCGGACTCTGCCCCAGGAAAATCAACAATAATTGATTGGTATGCAAAATTCAAGCGTGGTGAAATGAGCACGGAGGACGGTGAACGCAGTGGACGCCCGAAAGAGGTGGTTACCGACGAAAACATCAAAAAAATTCACAAAATGATTTTGAATGACCGTAAAATGAAGTTGATCGAGATAGCAGAGGCCTTAAAGATATCAAAGGAACGTGTTGGTCATATCATTCATCAATATTTGGATATGAAAAAGCTCTGTGCAAAATGGGTGCCGCGCGAGCTCACATTTGACCAAAAACACCAACGTGTTGATGATTCTGAGCGGTGTTTGCAGCTGTTAACTCGCAATACACCCGAGTTTTTGCGTCGATATGTGACAATGGATGAAACATGGCTCTATCACTACACTCCTGAGTCCAATCGACAGTCGGCTGAGTGGACAGCGATCGGTGAACCGTCTCCGAAGCGTGGAAAGACTCAAAAGTCCGCTGGCAAAGTAATGGCCTCTGTTTTTTGGGATGGGCACGGAATAATTTTTATCGATTATCTTGAGAAGGGAAAAACCATCAACAGTGACTATTATATGTCGTTATTGGAGCGTTTGAAGGTCGAAATCGCGACAAAACGGCCCCATATGAAGAAGAAAAAAGTGTTGTTCCACCAAGACAACGCATTGTGCCACAAGTCATTGAGAACGATGGCAAAAATTCATGAATTAGGCTTCGAATTGCTTCCCCACCCACCGTATTCTCCAGATCTGGCCCCCAGCGACTTTTTCTTGTTCTCAGACCTCAAAAGGATGCTCGCAGGGAAAAAATTTGGCTGCAATGAAGAGGTGATCGCCGAAACTGAGGCCTATTTTGAGGCAAAACCGAAGGAGTACTACCAAAATGGTATCAAAAAATTGGAAGGTCGTTATAATCGTTGTATCGCTCTTGAAGGGAACTATGTTGAATAATAAAAACGAATTTTGACAAAAAAATGTGTTTTTCTTTGTTAGACCGGGAACTTATCAGCCAACGTGTTAAGCTGTCGAAAGAATTTCCAGTATTGCATCACAAGGGCAAGTATTTATTATTTTGACCAATCTCGATCCAATCCAAGCTGGCTTTAGGGCATTTCCATTTTTTATTTGGGCGTTATTTTTTCTCCGAAGTGTTCTGTTATGAATTAGATGCCCATCCGGACAAGCCCTCACATATATAGCTTTCAAAGGAGATCGGGTAGTTGGGTCTGGGAAGCTGTTTTGGGTGTTTTTACTTTTGTTGGTACTGTGTGAGTTTGTTATATTTTCTTCGTTTTGAGAAACATCTAGGTCATCGCTTTCAAAGTATATTTCAAAGAGGATACTTTTGTCTTCAGAGATTTTTCCCTTCCAATTTTCTGAGGCACGAAGGTGGTTGTTTTGGTCAGATTGGTAACCTTTTTTCCCTTTATAGTTTGTCCTTTGTTAGCGTTTCTGTTTTGAACGAAGCCTGTGTAAGACTTCGCAGTCTTCGTCGTATTATTGTTCAATTTTCGTTTTGTCACCGCACGTTCGATTTTACACGTTGCTTCTATAGATCTGATATGCGAAACAATAAATTTATCCCCACGAAATGGACCACTGAAAGTACTTAAATCAGAATGTCTTAAATCTTTAAAGTACGCCTCAATAATGGGAGACGTACCAACATCATAAAGAGAAATAAATTTTTCTTTCATCACATTCGTCCATAATGGAAAAAACCGCGCCAAATTTTCAATTGCGTCAACAATCTGTGGCAAATAATATGGATTGGGGCGCTCATGTTTGTTGCATTTTTCAGCTTCTAATACATATTGCACGATTTTTAATGCCTTCAATATAATTGTAAATAGTACCATCGATATCTGATGGTTCTTCAATGACTGAATCTTCCAAAGAACCAATCGTTTCTTCAGAATCACAAGCACAGGTGAAAGTTTTGATTCGATTAAACAAGTAGTCTTCGCTCTTAACATCTCGTAATATATTAACCAATTCATCCTTTACCTCGCATTCGCTTAATGCAACAACGAAAATGGCGAATAGTAATTTTTCGAAGTCATTTATGCTATGGCATAACGTTAGTACCCCAGTGCATCGCAGATAAAAATCTTTTAGCTTGTATGATCTTCCGTTAAAATCTCTTTTCCTGCACATCATTTTAATTAAATGATTATGGTCCAGCCGAATAAATGTATGCAGCGGATGTTGAAGAATTTCCTCAGAGAGCCAAAGGAAACAATGGCCAATATATGTATTCAATCGTCGCTCATTGAAGCTTAAAGATACAGCATTTAACAGGTTGGCTGATAAGTCCCCGGTCTAACAAAGAAAAACACATTTTTTTGTCAAAATTCGTTTTTATTATTCAACATAGTTCCCTTCAAGAGCGATACAACGATTATAACGACCTTCCAATTTTTTGATACCATTTTGGTAGTACTCCTTCGGTTTTGCCTCAAAATAGGCCTCAGTTTCGGCGATCACCTCTTCATTGCAGCCACATTTTTTCCCTGCGAGCATGCTTTTGAGGTCTGAGAACAAGAAAAAGTCGCTGGGGGCCAGATCTGGAGAATACGGTGGGTGGGGAAGCAATTCGAAGCCTAATTCATGAATTTTTGCCATCGTTCTCAATGACTTGTGGCACGGTGCGTTGTCTTGGTGGAACAACACTTTTTTCTTCTTCATATGGGGCCGTTTTGCCGCGATTTCGACCTTCAAACGCTCCAATAACGACATATAATAGTCACTGTTGATGGTTTTTCCCTTCTCAAGATAATCGATAAAAATTATTCCATGCCCATCCCAAAAAACAGAGGCCGTTACTTTGCCAGCGGACTTTTGAGTCTTTCCACGCTTCGGAGACGGTTCACCGATCGCTATCCACTCAGCCGACTGTCGATTGGACTCAGGAGTGTAGTGATAGAGCCATGTTTCATCCATTGTCACATATCGACGCAAAAACTCGGGTGTATTGCGAGTTAACAGCTGCAAACACCGCTCAGAATCATCAACACGTTGTTGTTTTTTGTCAAATGTGAGCTCGCGCGGCACCCATTTTGCATAGAGCTTTTTCATACCCAAATATTGATGAATGATATGACCAACACGTTTCTTTGATATCTTTAAGGCCTCTGCTATCTCGATCAACTTCATTTTACGGTCATTCAAAATCATTTTGTGAATTTTTTTGATGTTTTCGTCGGTAACCACCTCTTTCGGAAGTCCACTGCGTTCACCGTCCTCCGTGCTCATTTCACCACGCTTGAATTTTGCATACCAATCAATTATTGTTGATTTTCCTGGGGCAGAGTCCGGAAACTCATTATCAAGCCAAGTTTTTGCTTCCACTGTATTTTTTCTTCAGAAAACAGTATTTTATCAAAACACGAAATTCCTTTTTTTCCATTTTTTTCACAATAACAAAAGTTGCTTCACAAAAGACGCTCTATCTCACAAACTAATTGACTTACAGACGTCAAATTTTGACACGAATCATTTGAAGGTTGCTACTATATAAAAATAATATGCATTTAATACTAGCGACGCCATCTATGTGTCAGACCGGGGACTTATCAGCCAACCTGTTAGTATGGCCGATGAAAAATCACATACAACTTCTTCTGGAACATGGTTTGCTAGAGATTGAAAGTAATTAAGCCAGTCAGCTATTGCAATTGATGTATGCTTCGCTGACACCATTTGAAAAATTGGTGTAGACTCAGTTTCTCCTGGAATTACCATTTGATAGAGAAATACGTATTTCGATTGACCATTCGGTTTTTTTATGGGCAAAACAACTCCTCCAGTAGCATCTATAACAACTTTTGCGAATTTTCTTTATGTTTTTTTATATATAAGGATTTGCATTTCTGAGCAATATATACTGTAATGATACTGAATTTGAACTCATACATTTGTTTGGTTAATCATTATTTTTCTCCCTCCGGCACATTAGAAAGAAATTACCAAGGGACAACGCGAAATGTTTTCTTTATTTTTTCAAACAAAAAAAAAACTACTTGTATATTTCGGAAATGGATTTGTTTTTGTTAAAATTATGATTTGTTATGTTTAAAAGAAAAATATATATTATAAGAAAAAATGGAAAATATATTCATATATATAAGGTTAAGAAATAAGAAGAAGAACAAATGGTTTTTTTTAACAGCCAAGACACAGCGCCACTCTACGCCCCCTGGAACAGTAGCCGTGACACAACAAGATCGATAGCCAAGTCACAGTACCAGTTTACGCCCCCTGGAACAGTAGCCATGACACAGCTAATACTATATCCGCGGCGCAGCACCAATCCACCACAGTTACAAACCCGATTTCCACCGATCGAGCCAGGTTTCTGCACACGGCGTCAGTACACGCCCTTTGACAGTTTGCACAAAAAATTTGTAGAATTCTCATTTCGTTTAACATTTTGGACGAATATAAGCCACAGTTTTCGCAGCGAAGAGTCAATCAGTGTTCAGCTCACGGAGCGACCTAATTGTTAAAAACAAAAGAGTTTTTCATACGATTGGGACCACTAAGCTGAACAGCGCGGTAACCAGAGGTAATTAACATTCAGTTGTCTGTCAGGTTAGCCATACTTTTTGGAACTATTGTCTGGATGGTGTCAACCCCAGGCAGTAGTTCGATTCATCCAGCCAGCTATTGATCAGGCGGTTCAACCCCTATCAGTAGAGGACAATAGTCTTTGCGTTGTCCTTCAGTTAATCCCCGCTAGTTGTTGTCCCGGCGGTCCAACCCCGTTCAACAATATAGACGAGTAGTAGCTATTCCCGCTAGCTCATTGTACAGGTGGTCCAACCCGGTCAATGAACTAGGCAAATTAGCCAGTCCCCGCTAGTTGTTGTTCCGGCGGTCCAACCCCGTTCAACAGGTAGTCGAGTCAGGAGCTAGAGAATAGACTACGCCACCTTCGAAAATTCACCGATTGACACGGATCACACCCTACACGCGGCTTACGGATACCGCCCGAGTTCCAGTTATCAACACGACACCCACTGGAGAACGCACGAAACTTCGCCACGCTACCAGGATTTGGGGTAAGAGACGCCGACGTTACCGCTTCGACCATTGTAACTAGACCTTAAGATTATGTTAGGAGAGAAAAAACCAAAAATTGAATAAATGAATTACATTTACGATGTTCTAAATCACTATTGCGTTATTAAACTACACTGAGCACAGTTTCTGGTCTTGTAACGAACCCTAGATTGACTGAGTGATACCCCGGCTGAAAAAAAGATCGTTACAAGTGGCGCCCGAGCAGGGTCCTAGCGATTAATCAAGGAATCGCTCACCGAATAAAAACACAGAAAAACCACAGCGCAGAGAGAATCGATACGATGGCACAAGAGAAGGTAACCATGAAGACACTAGAAACCAAATGGATTTCGAAGCTGAAGAAGGACAAAGTATCTGAATGTTTTGCTTCGTTTGGGCTAGACCCCCAAGGGACAGTAGATGAAAGGAAACAACGGCTTATGTCTTTCATAAATGCCCACATGGAGGATCCAGTTATCATCACTAAGGTACAGGAGCTTGAGGTACGCTTCACGAGGAGCCCTTCTCCATTACCCCCAACCAAAACATGCGACACAGGTAAAACAGGCGACACAGGAAAGACAAGCGATACAGGAAAACCGAGCGAGAGAGGTACAGGCACGACAATGCTAGACGAGGCGAGAGCATGGAGTACCGGCACTCACGAAAAGGTCACCCAAGCACCGATCCAACACGAGTATACCCAGACCAGCCTGAAGGATGATATGGCTTGGAAAGCCCATGGCTACCAATACCAACCAACTAGCAACACACCTGTGAGGACGTACGCTAGCATAATCGACCAGGTACGGAAATGGTCGATCCGATTCGATGGGAAAAAGGATGCCATCGAATTCATTGACAGGATCGAGGAACTTGCTGGAGTTTACAATATTCCCCTACAGTACCTGCCGAAGGCGATGCCCGAATTCCTACGAGACTATGCACTATCATGGCTGAGGAATAATAGGCAAGAATTTTCCGACTGGCCGACGTTCAAAAAGGAATTTTTAAAGTTCTTTTTACCCTACCGGTATCTAGAACGATTAGAGGACGAAATCAAAGCCAGAAAACAACGCGCAGGAGAAACCTTTAAAGAATATATCACCAGCATCCAAGCGCTCATGAGACATGTCGACTATACCGAAGAGAAGCGTCTGGACATCATTTTCCGAAACAGCCGACGGGAGTATCAACTATTTATTAAACGGCGAGAGTTCAGCACATTGAGCGACCTAACCGAGCTGGCTTGCGAACGAGAAATAATCGAGACGGAGAACCCCACCAGGGCTGAATCTAGCTGCAGTGAGGAAACCAGGGTTCAAACGATGGCTATGGCCCCAAAGCAAGTTTGTTATCGTTGTGGGGAAACAGGACACATGCGAGCAAACTGCAAGAACCCCCAAGAAGTTGTTTTGCTGGGTATGCAGGAAGGAAAATATCAGGACGGTGGAGTGTTGCCGGAAAGCATCGGAAAACCCCGGAGGAGTCCACTAAACGCAAGGCCTAGTGAAAACTCCCCGCAACGCGCCTTGCCACCCGCCAAACTCTTACAGTATAATGAACTACTATATGCCCAGGTCCAACTCGGGAACCACCGACACATCGCCACCGTAGACACAGGAGCCTCCCGAAGCGTCATCAGCACCGAAGTGGCGGCCAAACTAGGATCGCAAGGAACGTTCAGAGACAGTATAACCAACGTACGCATGGCAGACGGATCAGTACAAACCGTGGAAATGACCTTTACCATCACCGTACAGCTGGGGTCATTCAAAACAGACATCACGTTCGTGGTCCTACCAACCACTTTGGATGGGGTTATTCTGGGAATGGACTTCCTGAGCAGGGCTGGAACACGAATCACAATAGGAGGACATTCGGCATGGATTACCCAACAAGCGGACGTCCACAGAACCAACTCAGAAGACACCAACAATGATCAGATACGGGAAATCGAAACATCCCTAAGGGCACGGTGGGAAGAAAGGCGCGCGCTTTCCCAGAAAAGTGAGCGGATCCGCTGTACCAAGACCATTGAGGGCCAGCGGTATCGGTTCACAGTGACCAGGGAAGGTAACGTGACTCACTTCAAACTTTCCCCAAGTAGGGAGGGGATGTAATGAGGTAAAATTTTGGGGACCAAACGGAAAATTTTAACTCATACATTTGTTTGGTTAATCATTATTTTTCTCCCTCCCGCACATTAGAAAGAAACGACAAAGGGACAATGCGAAATGTTTTCTTTATTTTTTCAAACAAAAAAAAAACTACTTTTATATTTCGGAAATGGATTTGTTTTTGTTAAAATTATGATTTGTTATGTTTAAAAGAAAAATATATATTATAAGAAAAAATGGAAAATATATTCATATATATAAGGTTAAGAAATAAGAAGAGGAACAAATGGTTTTTTTAAAAGCCAAGACACAGCGCCACTCTACGCCCCTGGAACAGTAGCCGTGACACAACAAGATCGATAGCCAAGTCACAGTACCAGTTTACGCCCCCTGGAACAGTAGCCATGACACAGCTAATACTATATCCGCGGCGCAGCACCAATCCACCACAGTTACAAACCCGACTTCCACCGATCGAGCCAGGTTTCTGCACACGGCGTCAGTACACGCCCTTTGACAGTTTGCACAAAAAATTTGTAGAATTCTCATTTCGTTTAACATTTTGGACGAATATAAGCCACAGTTTTCGCAGCGAAGAGTCAATCAGTGTTCAGCTCACGGAGCGACCTAATTGTTAAAAACAAAAGAGTTTTTCATACGATTGGGACCACTAAGCTGAACAGCGCGGTAACCAGAGGTAATTAACATTCAGTTGTCTGTCAGGTTAGCCATACTTTTTGGAACTATTGTCTGGATGGTGTCAACCCCAGGCAGTAGTTCGATTCATCCAGCCAGCTATTGATCAGGCGGTTCAACCCCTATCAGTAGAGGACAATAGTCTTTGCGTTGTCCTTCAGTTAATCCCCGCTAGTTGTTGTCCCGGCGGTCCAACCCCGTTCAACAATATAGACGAGTAGTAGCTATTCCCGCTAGCTCATTGTACAGGTGGTCCAACGCCGGTCAATGAACTAGGCAAATTAGCCAGTCCCCGCTAGTTGTTGTTCCGGCGGTCCAACCCCGTTCAACAGGTAGTCGAGTCAGGAGCTAGAGAATAGACTACGCCACCTTCGAAAATTCACCGATTGACACGGATCACACCCTACACGCGGCTTACGGATACCGCCCGAGTTCCAGTTATCAACACGACACCCACTGGAGAACGCACGAAACTTCGCCACGCTACCAGGATTTGGGGTAAGAGACGCCGACGTTACCGCTTCGACCATTGTAACTAGACCTTAAGATTATGTTAGGAGAGAATTCCATATCTTTGGACGCTTCTTTCCGCCAAACTGATGCCTTTTTGTACATACATAAGTTGTTTGCCAACGATATTGCGCATTAATCCTGTAATTGAACGTTTCTTTGAACGCGGCTGTTCTCGGGTGTCAAACACAGAGACTTGAATATCTATACCATTACCAGAATTTGGTTCTTCCACACAGTAACCCTCAAAAGGAGATAGGCATTCTTTGAACTTTCCCACAGTCTTAAGTCAAGCGCTGTCAGTGTTTTTACTTATTATAGCTCGTTTAAAAACAAAAACACATGGCAATTTTTGCGTATCATAACAAATTTTGGCAATAACATCAGTCCACGATTCTCGGAGTGAATATCTACCATCTACGGGTGAAATTTTTGACCATAAATCATCGCTGACATTCAAAACGAAACGTAGCTTAGGAAGAGAGCCATCTTGAGGTACACTGCCAATAGTGTAGTTGGGTTCTTCAATATCTTAATTTGTGGGGGTGCGCAAAATATGTTATTGGGTGGGCTTTGGAGGCCACAAAATGTTCATTTCGAAAACATTTTTCCAACTGAAAATAACATTTATATATGGTTGTTTATTGGCTGTTGGGAGTCATGCCTAGACTCCAACATTAATGTCCCTTCCGGTTCCAGCTTTGCGAACTCAAAGAAGCGGTTGAACGTATAACAAGAACCAAAAGCGTCAGCACATCGACCGGGCGTGATATTAGATACTCAACAATAACAAAAACAAGTATCATGCCCGGCGACCAACGAGCAACGATCAACTCGGCGGGAAGGTCGACATAAAGAAAGAACAATAAAAGACAACAACACCAGCAACGCGGAAGTGCAATTCAGAATTTATAACTGGGTCAGTTGTTCTGTGGCAATATCACAGCGGATCAACATTAGTGACAAGAAGAAAGTGCATCACATCAAAATACTATTGCGACAGAGCCAAGTCAGCACTTTAACTGCATATAAGCGGAGTCTTCCGATCAACGGAAGAGGAGACTGATTGTGGTCGTTCCAGCACAAGTCTCGTCTAAGCGCACTTACTATCACGAAGCCACGACGCTTAGATCTAGAATAGGGAAGTTTCAAGTAAATTGTCAGGAGCTAGGATTCGCATACATTTCTGTTAGACATAAGAATTTCATTTTCTAAATAAAAGGATTGAACATTGTCAATCTTGTCTTTTATTTAAAAGGAATATAGGATTGTATGACGTGCGTACCTACCCAAGTGCCACGGCGTCATACCGTTTAATCCCCATATCCCAACATTAGTTGGCGCAGCCGGTATTCGTTCGACTTTTGGTTGGATGCGAATCGAATATAAGGATTTTCAAAGAATTATCCTAAATCGTTGGTGTGATTTGAAATTGAGCATAACAGTCAAGCTGAGACGGAACCTTATTTGGTCTTAAACGCTGGTGAAATCAGAACCGCATTAGCAAAGCTCTTAGCTCCGTGATCGGAAAATCTTACACGATTGGGGTGTTTTTAACGAAGAAAACATTATCGAGTAACGTTTTTAAGCGTAGTATGAGGGTGTTTCATGGAAAGAAGATTTTTATTTTTTAAAAATTTTAATTGTAAAAACTTTTTTTTATCTTAATGTCAGGACAGAAGTATATGTGAAGAAATAAAAAGCAACGGTAGCAGTCCCAAAAAAGCAAAAACAAAGAAAAGCAGAGTAAAAAGAATAAATAAAAACCAACGGTAGCAGTCCCCAAAAAACAAAGAAGAGCAGAGTAAACAAAAAGACGAAGGAATTATTAGAAGAAGCAGACCAATGAAACTGGTGAGTGCATTAAAAATTATTTTTTTCACCTTGAGTCCCGTTTAATAGAAAAAAAATTTTTTTCGCAAAAAAAAAATTATTTGCTTCAGCCATATGGTGTAAAGAAATAAAATTATTAAAAGAAAAATTAAAATTATTTGAAAACGATTCAGACGCTATTCTTAGAGAATCAAAAGAACTAGTACGGGAAACTAACTTAACGAAAGAAATTTCGCAATTAATAAAAGACCACACAGTGCTAGGGCAATTTTAAAAAATTGGAGAAGCTACCTATCTTATCAATCAAGTCAAAAATACAGTTAGCGCATCAGAAAAAGCCACAGAAGAAAAGATTCAATTGTTAGAAGATACTATACAGGGTTTGACACGAGCATGCAAAAATTTCAAAAAACAAATTGACGTTCAAAATAATTTAATAGAAGAATCGGAAAATAATAATGAAGAATTAAGGGAGTCATTAACTAAAGCAGTCGGTAACGAATTAGCTCAAACAGTAGAAAAGGATAAAGCGCGGTTAAAAGAAAGCGAGGAACAAGTAAGGAATTTGAAACAGGAGTTCAAACGATTGAGAGTCTCTCTAAAAAGGGTTTGTGACACTGCTAATTCTCTAAGCCCTAACCCAGAACGCAGAACCAAAACAATTAGCACGTACACCGACATTGTCGTACTTCCAACAAGTCAAAATTCAAAAGACGAACAAAATTTTTCAACACTCTCTAATCCAAAATTACCAACAATTAGGATCATCATGACCGTTGATGCCCGCGGAGCAAGGTTCGGAGCATTGAGAGCGAATGCTTGTGTACATACACAAAAAGCAACAAGCAAGCTGAGAAATCGAAATCTGTTTAGTCTGACATCAGGCAGCGAACGAGTAAGACCTATGTCGGACGAAGCAAGAAGAGAAAACTAAAAAAGACGAAAAACTACACGATAAAAAAATCAAGCAAACGTATTTTTAAGCAACATTTTATATTTCGGTTTAGTTATTTTTATATGAATAATAAAAAATGTTTAAAAGAGAATATGAAAATGAGTTTTTCTCAGCTTTTGGAGATCTGATTGTCAAATTCGAAGAATCTTTTGTAGATTTCCAAAAAATTCATGACTCTATTGAGCTTTTCAGAAATCATCTTCTTTACAAAATTCGTTTTGAAGATAAAAAGTCACAAACCGAATTGGAGTTGCTTCAAAAAGATGCATTGCTTCCTCTTGACCAGGGCATTGATTCTTGGCGTCAAATCGACAAAAATAAATATCCCGCGTTAAAAACCAAAATCTATCACCTTTTTTCAATGTTTGGTACAACATATGGCTGTGAGTCCACTTTTTCCGATATGGTTTTTATTAAAAATAAATATAGAAATCTTTTGACTGACCAACACCTGGAAAATCTTTTACGAATTAAAACTTCGCAAACAGCACTAGATTTTGACGAACTCATTGCCTTTACAAAACCTTAATTCAAAAATAGTGCAACTAAGTACATTTCAGATTTTAGTAATTTCTTTCGATAACATATCTAAAAGACTTGAATTATTTGCTTCATTTCATACGCCAAAAATTTTGTTCAGTGCAATGCGCACACACACTATCGCAAGCTTTCAATGCAAATTCAGAACAGAATTTAAATGAACCAGCATCTGCATTTTGAAGGAAAATTGAGTCCTTGCTTAGAGAGGCAGAAGAAATGATTGAGAAATCATGGAGCCAAAGCGAAGCGGCACCCGCACTAAGTGAATACAGGTGTCTAGAGACAAGGATATTTATTTTAGGAATCAGAGATTCTTTCATGAGACATCGTTTAGGGTTGCATAAGCACCAACCTATTTCAGAAATAATAAAAATAGTGGAAGAATCAGAAGAAATGATTCAGTCTCAGTTAAATTCTCAGATCAGATTCGTTGCTCTTTTTATAATATAGACGGACACACAAGAGACATTTGTCAATTAAGAAAACACACACCGTATTGTGAAAATTGTATGCAATACGGACAAGAGACTAGCACCGTTTGCAAGCGAAACAGCTCGCAGCAAGCAAAATATCAGATTACGTGCACTTATTGCAGCAACGTAGAGCCTACGGAAATTCTGTGTTACGGTAGACGCGGAAATTTATTTTGCAATGTTTGTCGAGTAAAAGGGCACGAAACGAGCCCATTCTGCAAACAAAGAAATGATCAGAGGGAACAAGATCAGTATAGGCCACAACGCAATGTTAACACGGAAAATGTTAGACAGAGCGATAGATTTAATTCAAAATTCTTTGAAATAAATGAGACATTGGCTACCCAGAATACGACTGTAGCTAGAAATAACAATATACAAACTAATAATGGCATCCGGTGTTTTAAATGCTCTCAACACGGCCATATTGCTAGAAACTGTCCCAATAGTCATAATCAGGGAAACCCCCAGCGGCCCGGTCAAGGCCAATAGACCGGAATGCCACATGTAATGTCGAAAGTAAATGGCCAAATCTAGTTTCCTCGGACGTGAAGAATAAAACAAACGAAGTTAGACAGACACGATACGAATTAGAGGAGCTAGCTGTATCGAAAATTTTCTTAGATGATCTAAACGACAAATGTAGCAGTCAAAGAATGAAAAATGTAGATAGTAAAAAGGAATTGTTATTAAAATGAGAAAAAGGCGGAAAAAGGGTGACATTTAATGACACGGTAATTAACGCTGTTTGTGTTCGCCGCCGCAGCTACGCAGCCGAAGCTTTAAAGCGCGGCGAATTAATCAATTTTTTCTTTTTGTACGACTTCAAAGTTCGAGTTCGAGCGACTTGTGGCCCTTCAACAGGAATCAATCGCATAAGTAGACTCGTCCAAAAACGTTTGTGCGCGCATCATCGCCCCCCAATCAAAAAAAAATAATTAAAACAAAAAAAAATCTAAATCGAAAATTAGTGAACTAAAAAATAAGAAAAAAAAGGAACTCAAGTG
>JAIPUU010000100.1:0-10000 GCA_020466095.1 Chlorops oryzae
CATTAGCGTGAATTAAAGAAACAAAAAAAAACCCCATCGCCAAGAAGGCAAATTTGTTTAATTTTTTTTATTAATTTTTATATACATACGCCAAGAAGGCAGATTTTTTTCAATCCACAAAAACATCACACAACCGCGTCGCGTAAACAAAAAAAAAAGGAAGAACAAAATATAATTCTACGTGCTCGGCAGCCTCCAACCAAAAAACCACCGCAGCGGAATACCAGGTACGTCCACTTGCTCCCTTGCCCCTCACATTAACATTTGGCGATCCCGTGCCAGGAGCCTGGAATCGGCTCCGGTGGACCAATCTTACAATCTTAGTAGGAAGGGAGAAAGTACGCCATGTGTGCGTCAGGCTTTACCGCTATTTGCCCTACAGAAAAGTCAAGGGCAACACGATCCAAGCACGTGATACACATCACCGTTTCGACTCATCCTTTCTCTTCATATTCGTATCGTCTGTCTCGCTCGCACATCCGTGCCTCGTTTGGTGGTGGTTTTTGTGCACAACGAATACTGCAGACCAACAGCCATATAACGGGTCTGCCAGCAGCGTTAGATTTTCTCGTTCCCTTTTTGCGAACGAACACAGCCAGCATCAAGGCCTTGCGGTTGTTTTTCTTTTTGTTTCATTGCTTTGCTTTGAAATAGCGCCTGTACTTCTAGTCAAACTTCGTACGGGACAATTGTTGAGCTGGTCAGTTGCCACGCAGTGTGTCGCATCGAACATCAAACGTGATCGAGTGGAATTTGTGCGGCCGAACTTGCCACAGCTATTGCAATCGCGGTTCGCCTGCAACCACACACACGCACAAGTTCTCGTTTTTACGCTTTTCGCCGCAGTGACAAGGCAACTGAAAGCGTCGCTTTGAAGTTCGGTCGTTCTGTCGATCGCTATTGAAAGTCTCACTTTTCCTCTGCTGCTTGTGCGCTGCTTACGCGCAGCCTGTGCTCTGCCCGTGCGTACGAAAAATTGGCTTAGACAGCGTGCATGAAATTCTGCGACAGTGGGCAAACATTAGAAAAAAAAATCATTTGAATTTGTCTCTTGGCGTACTGCAATTTCTTAAATTGGAGCTGCTGATTTTACTGATATTTGAAAGATTGGAATTTGATTTTAATAAAATTTATTAACTCCTTTGGATTTTTTAATATTGAATCTGGGGTTGCAGGAAATTTGTGGAGTGTTGCGAAGGTTAAGGTAAATAAATTTGAGGTACGCTACGGTAGGCATTGGTCACCTATACGCACTGCGGTTGCCGTTTTATAATTTGTATTGTTCCTTTTCGGACGAGGTTTTTATCTCTTTTTCATAAACAGGCATCCAGTTCACATCAAAAGCCGGCGATAATTGAAGTTGCTCTCATTTTTACGGTGAATTTGATCGAGCTTGCATTGAATTCTTCGGACAGTCATCTCGTTAGAATCGGGTTTCGTGATCAACATCCGTAAACAATATGGATCCCTTACGGCATTTTCACTCCGCGGTAGCTGAGCTCAAGAACATGTGCGATGCAGCCATGAACAGCGATGTCATGATAGATAAGAGGGCCTCATAATTCTCAGATCGCCCCTGTATATTTAAACTCAGATCAAATAGCTCATTGCATTCAACACTTTGAGTTGACCCATTTCTGTCGTCAACATTTTCTGTCTAATTGCATTCGGCTTTTCTTTGACCCAAATCGTTGTCGTTGACTTCAAGCGATTTCCATACTAGCAAGTGAAGGTGTCAAGTATCGAACGATTTGTCATTTTCTTTATTGCCCTACATTCTTGGCATTCACCCCGAGACAGTTCACAGTCATAGAGCAACCTAAGTGAATTGCATTTGAAACAACAACAACAAAGCGCTTCAGTCGAACGCGATCACATATTCGTTCGCAACCAATCACCACAACCGTTGGTCTGCTGGGGTTGGACAATGAGTTTGCACTTGTACAATGAGTATGTAAGAGAAAGTAGAAAGCGATCTAAAACTTATAGACACACCTCTTATCGATCAGGAGCCAACTGACCTCTTGTTTATGCTAAGCTAATCATATAATATTTGAAAATAGTATAAAATAAGGAACATAATGTAACAAAAAGAAGAATCATAAAGAACTTACAAGAGAACGGGTCTGATACTGACTTCGGTTGTATACGCCGTCTCTCATAATAAAGAAAATATATGAAACTCAATTTTTAATGATTACTAAAGACTTAGACAGCGATCCAATGAATCAAAGCGAGCAATTGTTGGAGATTAAAATCGAACAACTGATGTACGACTGGAATGAAGTGCGTCAAACGTATCGAGCAGCGGTCGATCAAGGAACCTGGAGTCCAGAGGCGGCCGATTCAGCGGAAATTAGTTATCACGAGTGTCGAAATCTTCAGATGATAGCCAGAGCCAAGTTTCAGGAGATGCTACGAGAAATCACCCCCCAGCATCCACCGCTGACGAGCACTCGGGTAACTCCTCCACCTAACGACTTTCATGGAGAAGACAATTTCATCAGGGTACCACCGTGTGATACTGAAGTTTTTGCTGGTGGCTATAGTGAATGGCCAGCATTTCGAGACATGTTCACCGCGGTTTACGTCAATCACTTTCGGCTGCCACCAGTACAAAAGTTATACCATCTTCGCAGCAAGACGACGAGAGCAGCGGGTGCTATCGTTAAAGGCTATCCACTGTGTGGCGACAACTTTACGAATGCGTGGGAGGCTCTTAAGGCGCGATATGAGAACAAACGCATCCTCGTCGATCATCAATTAAAAAATTTATTCGACCTGCCTGCTATCCAAGATGAAACGCCGGAAGGAATCCTGCGCATACAAACAACCGTCAACGATTGCCTCAAGATGCTGAAGAGTCATGGAGTCGTGGATATTTTGGATGCCCTGCTCGTTCATTTCTGTTCCAGGCGTCTTCCGGCGCAAACGATCGCACATTGGGAACAGTCATTGGCGTCACATCGAGAGGTGCCAACGTGGCCACAAATGAATGCCTTTTTGACTAAGCGATATGAAGTTGTTGAACGCCTTTCCAGCTTTAATGCATTGGAGGCTCCCCATCCCGCTGTAAAATCCGAAGTGCCTTCGACGAACGTGTTTCTCGCCCAAGAGCGGACCAATGGAGTCTGCGTGCTCTGTCGCGGCAACCATCCTCTACGCCAATGTGATGTGTTTCTCAATATGTCGGTCGACGAACGTGTCCAAGCTGTTTCGCAGCACCATCGATGTCTCAACTGCCTTGCGACCGGTCATCAAAAGGCAAAGTGTAATAGTACCTTCCGTTGCGCAAAGTGCAGAAAATCGCATCATACGCTTCTTCATTTTCCGAATCCAACGGCTACACAAAAGGGTCAAGGATCTTCAACCACACCGACGCCTCTTCAGGCTGACGGCCCGTCTCCGACGAGCCATCCGGCGCAGGCTTCCGCGCCACCGAAGACTTCGAATTTTGTAACCGCCGACGGATCATCCACTTCGCAAGCACATGCGCACGTATCGATTAGCCAGACGCAAGTACTGTTGCCGACCGCGCTCACACACATATTGCATCAAGGAGAGCGCTTTTTAGTGCGAGCCCTTCTCGACCAAGGATCTCAAAGGACGTTTATTACGGAACGGATGCAGCTCCAATTGAATCTTCCAACTACGCCCAAAGTGTGCAACGTATCCGGTATGGGCGGGCAGTGCACCCAAGTTGCAAAAAAAGAGTGTTCCATCATGCTCGCATCGCCTCGTTCTACGTTCGAGGATCAGATCGACGCCGTGGTGTTACCAAAGTTGACAAATTGGCTTCCAGCCAAACGGGTCTCCAACATGGATCCCCAAGAGTTTTCATCGCTTGAGCTCGCCGACCCCCACTTCATGAATCCAGGCCGCATCGATATGGTCATCGGCTCCGATATTATGCCTAAATTACTACGACCTGGAGTCAAAATGAATGTCGGAGGGAGTCTCGTAGCACAAAATTCAGTGTTCGGGTGGTATTTGAGTGGGCCCATCGCCAGCGAATCCACCGAAGCGTTTACGACGCAGGTCTCCTCCGGAGACAACCATCAGTCGCTCTCCGAGCTACTCAAATCGTTTTGGGAACAAGAAGAGGTTCCACATTCCCCTCCGCCTCTTTCAGAGGACGTTTATTGTGAAGAGCTTTATGCTCAAACCACCGTTAAGAATTCCGAAGGTAGATATGTCGTACGTCTACCATTTAAGGTCGAATTTTCCAAATCAGCCTTACGCTTAGGTGCATCGCGATTCGGAGCGCTGACGCAATACCAGAGCCTGGAGAGACGACTTGCGAAGCAGCCTCTTATGCGCGACACTTATAATTCCGTGTTAACAGAGTATCTACAATATGATCACATGGAGCCATGCTCCAATTCTGAAATTATACACGAAAATAATTTCCTTTCTTTTTATCTTCCCCATCATGCAGTGATGAAGCCAGAGAGTACCTCCACCAAAGTGCGCGTCGTCTTCAATGCGTCACAGAAAACCTCGTCATCCTTATCGTTGAACGATGTGCTTCATGTCGGACCGGTGCTCCAAGCGGATTTGGTCATCCTTTTGCTCAACTGGAGGCTCTATCGATTCGTGTTTAACGGCGACATAGAGAAGATGTATCGACAGATACTGGTGCATGAAGAGGATCGAGCATTTCAACGCATCCTATTTCGCGAGGAAGAGACTGGATCGGTCAAGGATTATGAATTGAAAACTGTGACGTTTGGAGTCAACTGTGCTCCATATTTGGCCATTCGGACGCTTCATCAATTAGCAAACGACTCGGCGCACGACGCTCCTCAAGCAGCATTCATTTTGAAGAATGAAACGTACGTCGACGACGTCCTATCAGGCGGCCATACACTCGAAGCGGCATGTACAGCAAAAACGCAACTCATTCGCACGCTCGGCTCTGCGGGATTTCCGTTGAAGAAGATGACCGCGAATCATGCCGAACTATTAAAGGATGTCGCATCTTCACACCTGCTGGATGCCGAATTTTTGAAATTTAAATCTGCCAGCGACGCAAAAATGTTGGGGATCCGCTGGAATGCCATTGCTGATCGGTTTTCATACAAATTGAGTACTCATTCTGCTGCATCGTCGACGACCAAGCGACAAATTTTGTCTGATATCGCAAAACTATTCGACCCAGCAGGATGGCTTACGCCGATCATCATCCGCGCCAAGGTTCTTATGCAACAGCTGTGGCTCGAAGGCACTGAATGGGATCAGCGGGTGTCGAGTGAGGCTTTGGAACGCTGGAACGCTTTCGTCATTGATTTGGCATTCATCGAGCAAATTCAAATTTCGAGATGGGTGCACTACGATCCTACGGTCACAGTTCAGCTCCACGGATTCTGCGATGCTTCGGAGCGAGCATATTGTGCAGCACTCTACCTCCGCATCGAGAGTCCCAACCAAGTTTATGCTCACTTGCTTACGGCGAAATCTAAGGTGGCTCCGTTGCAAACTGTCAGCCTACCGCGCCTCGAGCTCTGCGCCGCCGTTCTTCTGTCCAGACTAGTTAAATCGATCAACGCTCAGCTTCATATTCACGAACATCAAACGGTTCTATGGTCAGACGCCTCGATCGTGCTGGCATGGCTGAAACGTCCTCCAAATGCATGGAAAACTTACGTCGCCAATCGAATTTCCGAAATTCTGACCAACGTTGGCAACACTCCATGGCGCCATGTGCGATCGCGAGACAATCCAGCTGATTTGGGTACCCGAGGGATGCTAGCTCAGGATCTCTGTGAAAATTCGCTTTGGTGGCAAGGACCGTCATGGCTCGTAGAATCGCCAGAGAAATGGCCCCAGTTTGAACCCCCATCATCTACAACTCTTGAAGAGCGGAAGGCGGCCGCATTTACCGTCATTACAGAATCGGAAGACGTTCTCGCCAGGTTTTCATCATATGATCGAGCGCTTCGAGTCATCGGCTACGTAATGCGTTTCTATAGACAAGCGCGAAAAGACATGGTACCAAGTCCCAACACACTTATACTGTCACAAGATGAGCTGACGATGGTGAGAAATCGTTTAATTTTATTTTCACAAACATTTCATTATCCACTCGAGTATCAGGATCTCAGTGAAGGAAAACCACTCGGAAAGAAGAGCGAGCTGTTATCGCTGAACCCTATGCTTGACGATGATGGGCTGCTGCGCGTCAATGGCCGGCTTATTCATGCAGATCTTACGATAGACGAGAGATATCCGATCATCATACCTGCCGCCTCCACGTTTTGCCGCTTGTATTTGGACTTCGCACATAAAACGCTCCTGCATGGCGGCGCTCAACTCATGTTTCGCATGGTGCGACAGAATTTTTACATCGCGCGATTAAAACGAAAAATAAAGAGCTGCATCACTCGCTGTCATACGTGCACCGTCCATAAGCAACGAGTGAAGACTCAGATGATGGCCGCTTTGCCAGCTGAAAGATCAACGTTGTCGCTACCGTTTACGCATACCGGCGTCGACTTTGCCGGACCGTTTGACATCAAAACTTCCACTCTTCAGACGGCACCATATCTCAAAGGCTACGTCAGCGTGTTTGTGTGTTTCGCCACTAAGGCGGTTCACCTCGAATTATGCTCGGAGTTGTCCACTATGTCTTTCCGGGCCGCATTCGATCGGTTCATAGGACGCCGGGGACTCCCTAAGAGAATTTTCTCCGACAACGGCCGGAATTTCATTGGCGCCAAAAATGCTTTAGACGCCGAACTCGCTAAATTCGTTTCGAGTGCTGCTGACGACCTTCAACGGAAATATGCCCTGCAAGGGTTCGAATGGCATCTGATCCCGCCCCACGCACCTCATATGGGCGGATTATGGGAGGCGGCGGTCAAAAGCTTCAAGATCCACTTCGTCAAGGTAGCTGGTCCGCACAAATTCTCGTTTGAAGAATTCGCCACGTTGTTGGCACGAATCGAAGGAGTCTTGAATTCGCGTCCGCTCACGCCAATGTCAGATGATCCGTCAGACCTATTAGCACTGACACCTGGGCACTTCCTCCGAGGAGCTCCACTTACCGCTTGGCCTGAAGAATCACACGCTGATCTGCCGCTCACTACGCGATGGGAGAAAGTGAAAATTCTACATCACCGATTCGCTCAACGGTGGAAATTGGAATATCTCCTTAATCTACATAAGAGAGATAAATGGAAGATGCCGCAGCCGAATTTAAAGGTTGGCGATTTCGTCGTCCTCCTGGATGCTCAGCTGCCCCCATTTGAGTGGAGAAAAGGAAGGATCGTTCAAGTCCACCCGGGGGATGATGGTCTTGTACGCATTGTCGACGTAAAAACACAATTTGGTATCATCACAAGGCCGATTACAAAGCTCTGTCTGTTGCCAGTCGAATTGCCAGAAACCTTATGACTAGTAGTCCTCATCCCTTCGCAACACCCCCTCCTCCCCCTCTCTTTGTATATCATGATTTGTCCGCTCATGAAGATCTCTTATTCGTTTCAGACATACATCATGGAGCACCGACGGCAGTGCGTGGTATGTGGCCGCAATCACGGGCTAGCCCGCTGTCGGCGCTTTCGGCGATGGACCACGGCAAGGCGTCTGCTCGCAGTCCAGCAGAATAAATGCTGCTTCTCCTGCCTGTCATCGCGCCATCTAAGGAGAGAGTGTCCGGCGCAACAAAATTGCAAGGCCTGTGGGGAGCGCCATCACACTCTCATCCACCAACAGGCCCGGTCCGTATCGCCCGATGACTCCGGTCCGTGGCGGCCTAGGGAGGCCCGAGAACCCAATGAGTATGTGGCACGATCTGCTCGGCGCCACTCCCGACGTCGCTCCCACTCTGCACGCCGCCGTTCTCGAAAGCGTAGCCCGGAGAGCCCCCGCCGCCGATCGCCCGCCGGAGCGCAACGAGAGGGACAGCGACGCCGTCATCCGCGTAACCGTCCACGCCGGCCAGCCTCGCTTCCCCGACAGCAAGCACCGAGCTCAAACCGCCATCGCCCGTCACCATCCTCCTGTATTGCAGGGCCGGGGCCCGAACGTCATCGCCATCTCTCCAGGGGAACTGCTCGCGGGGCGTTGTCTCGGCAGAGACCTCGAGTCCGTTTCGCTCCTTCCCCCTTCCGCCGTTCGCCCTCGACGCTTTCCACATCGAGTGGAGGTCACGCCGGATATCCGGTACGGGCCATTGATCGCGAGAGGGTGCGGGAGGCGCTGCGCGAGGTCCATGAGTTCTTGCTGCAGAGGGAAAGGTAAGCAGGGAATTATGGTTGCGTAGCGCAAGGCGGGCAGTATGTTCGTGTTCGCCGCCGCAGCTACGCAGCCGAAGCTTTAAAGCGCGGCGAATTAATCAATTTTTTCTTTTTGTACGACTTCGAAGTTCGAGTTCGAGCGACTTGTGGCCCTTCAACAGGAATCAATCGCATAAGTAGACTCGTCCAAAAACGTTTGTGCGCGCATCATCGCCCCCCAATCAAAAAAAAAATTATTAAAACAAAAAAAAATCTAAATCGAAAATTAGTGAACTAAAAAATAAGAAAAAAAAAGGAACTCAAGTGCATTAGCGTGAATTAAAGAAACAAAAAAAACCCCATCGCCAAGAAGGCAAATTTGTTTAATTTTTTTTATTAATTTTTATATACATACGCCAAGAAGGCAGATTTTTTTCAATCCACAAAAACATCACACAACCGCGTCGCGTAATCAAAAAAAAAAGGAAGAACAAAATATAATTCTACGTGCTCGGCAGCCTCCAACCAAAAAACCACCGCAGCGGAATACCAGGTACGTCCACTTGCTCCCTTGCCCCTCACATTAACAAACGCTAAAGAGCAAAAAGGCACATCGCAAAACGAAAAGAAAAGAAATAATACGATGGAGGGTATTAGGGAAAGCCTAATTTCGCATTGTCAAGCGATTAGATGGAGAACAGCTAATTTAGGGGTTCGAGAAAGTTCTAAGGAAAAAAGTTTAAATGAGTGTGAAAAAGCACACAAAATAGAAGATTTGCATACAGGGCCAGAGGAGACATTTATATTATTCCCGTGCGAAAAAGCGGTAAATAAGGAATTGAAATTGTTGGTTGACACTGGCGCCGACACGAGTTTAGTTAGACTAGAATCTTTAAAAGAACAATCAAACATAGATGAATCAGAGAGAAGAAACTTTTCAGGAGCGTTCGGAGGCTCGATATTTAGCAAAGATACAATAACGTTGACTAATTCAAAAGACGCAAGATTAAAATGGAAATTCCATGTTTTACCGGAGGGATAAAAAATTCCATCAGATGGTTTGGTTGGCCGAGATATATTTCAGGATAGAGCTATTATAAACCTTATCGAGAAAAATATTTTGCTTTTCAATGACGGAAAGAAATTAACGTGTTCACCATTTATTGGTGCCAAAATCGACAAGATTTTTACGACGGAGACAGTCAGGATCCCAGCTAGAGCAAGTAAAGTAGTTTACTTTTTCGCAAATACCAAGAGAGTGGAAATAGTGGTCTATAAAAAGGAAATAAAGAAGGGCGTCTTTGAGGGAGAAACTATTACAAAGGTAGTAAATAATAAGAACTATGTACCGACTTTTAATGCAAATGAGTATGATGTGGAAATAATTTCAGATATCGAATTAGAATGCCACCAAAGAATGTTAAGGAATTCCAATCCTTCCTAGGGTTAATCAATTACTACAGGAAATTCATTCCAAAAGCCGCAGAAATTACGCTACCATTGACTAATCTTTTAAGAAAGCCACGGCCATAGGTCGACGATACGGTTTGAGTGAGCTGGCCAATATTAAATACATCAGGAGCCGTGTGCGTCGCCGTGAGTTACAAGTGGCGACCGCAGCATTCAAATTTCGAACAATTTGAGAGCTGCGAGAGAGTTCTTAAACAATTGCGTGCAAAATCGAAATGTATCGAAACCAAACCAAACAGATCAGAGCAAAAACAACGATAAGCGCGATCAACCGGTAACAAAGGAATCTATGAAGTGTTACAACTGCGGGG
>JAIPUU010000179.1:0-15000 GCA_020466095.1 Chlorops oryzae
AGCTTGTACATACAAGCGTTAGATGTCCAATGCCACAAAAGAGGAAGCGTTGTTCTGATTGCCAGAAGGTTCACCCGAAAAGTATGCCAGAGAATTGTGGGAAAAAGGAATCAGCTGTGCGAGAACTCATTGTGTTGAAAGTAAGAAACTTCAAAATAAGGCGGTAACGGTAAATGGGAGAAAGCTGAATGCTTACATCGACACGATTAGTGACTGCCATTTGGTTAAGACATCCATTGCAAAAATTCTTCATGTCACGAAGCGGAAATGTTCGATGAAATTGACCGGATTTTGTGGAGGCGTATGGAACGCTACCGAAAAGGTAACAGTTAGCTTGCAGATAGACGAGATATGCAGCGAGTTTGATCTGTACCTGGTGGATGATGATATCCTAACTGCGGATGTCCTAATAGGAAACGCGATATTCAATGACCCTGACGTAAAAGCGGTTATAAACGCGCATGAAATTTATTTCAAATCCAGTTCAACGACATCGCAGAAAAGTTCAGCATCTTTCAAAGAGATATGTTCTGGCGTCGCGAAACTAAAAACTGATGACGAAGAAAAAATGGGCGGTCCTATGGTTCAACAAATGCAATGCGGAAAACCTGAGGTAACTGAAAAGTTAAATTCTTTGATTAATGTCTTCTGTGGGATGTCTTTGCGGCAACCATGAGCGAAATAGGGGAAACTAATCTTATTGACATGAAGATTGAGCTGACTAGCGATAAACCGGTGGCACAGTCTCCATATCGTGTACCAGAGGCAAAACCAACGATAATCGCACAAAAGGTGGATGAGCTCTTGGAAAATCAAATAATAGTGCCATCTGAATCGGATTATGCCAGTCCTCTCGTTTTAAATCGCAAGAAGGAGGGTGATGAGAGACTCAGCGTGGACTACCGACGACTAAACACACTCATAAGAAATGAAGTCTGTCCTTTTCCAAATACAGAGGAAACGCTGCACGAACCTAAACGATTTAAGTTGTTTTCGGTACTCGACCTGAATAGCGGATTTTACCAAATTCCTATAGAAGCTGGTAGTCAGAAATATACTGCTTTTGCCACGACCGAGGGACTTTACGAGTTTAAGCGAATGCCTTTCGGGCTTAAAACGGCGCCAACTGTTTTCCAGTGGCTAATGCGAAAGCTTAAGAGCAAAACCCTCAACGGAGATATGCTGCATTACATGGACGATATTTTGGTGGGGAGTATGTTAACTCAGTCGAGGAGATGTTTGGAAAATTGAGGCGTGTGTTCGAGGCGCTGAGATCAGCGGGACTTACACTGAAATCGAAAAAATATGAGTTTTTCAAGACAACTATCAACTTTTTGGGACACGAGCTCACCCCCGAAGGCATGTGCCCTGGTGAATTGAAAACCAATGCGATTCGGGAATTCCCCTGCCCCGTTGACGTCCGCGATATAAGAAAATTCCTCGGGCTGAGTGGATATTTTCGAAAATTCGTACGCGGATTTGCTATTGTATCCGAACCACTTCGCAAGCTGCTACGGAAAAATCAACGTTTCGTTTGGAATGATGACCAAGAAGTAGCCTTTACAGCACTTAGAAAGGCGCTCGCATCGAAACCAGTGATGACTGCCAATCGCATAGAGGCAGAGCATGCATCCTGCATTATAGTCGTTCCACTACGGATAGCGAACGGAAGTTTCATAGCTCGGAGTTGGAAGCTCTTGCGGTGGTCGAGGCACTCAAAAGGATGCGGTATTATGTCCTGGGGAAGAAAATAACGGTCGTCACGGACTGCAGCGCCTTAACGACAGCCATGTCCAAAAGAGAACTTATCCCACGAATCGGACGGTGGTGGATAAAGTTGCAGGACTTTGACTTCAACGTCGAACATCGCATTGGAATACGTATGCCTCACGTTGACGCGCTTAGCCGAACACCTGTGGAACCATCTCACGAACCGGATGTTGCGTGTATGCAAATAGCGAAAACCCAACTCGATACTGACGACTGGATGTTTGGTTTGCAGCTGCAAGATGAAAACCTTAAAGGAAGTGTACAGAAAATGCAACACGGTAGAAATTGCAACTACAAAAACTACGTTTTAAAGAGTGGATGATTGTTCTTTAACCATCAAGGAAAGCTTCTGTGGGTGACTCCGAAATCGCTTAGATGGAAAATCCTATTGAACGCTCACGAAGGAGGAGGAAATCTTAGCGTTGATAAAACTATGCAGCGAATTCTCGAAAACATATGGTTCCCCCGAATGCGCAATGTGGTGAAGTCGTTCTTGAAGTCTTGTGCTGATTGCGCTTATAATAAACATCTTTGAGGAAAACGAGAAGGAGAACTTCATGTAAGCAGCGTCGTACCAATCCCATTCAGGAGGGTACACATCGACCACCTTGGTGCTTTCCCACGCAGTTCACGACGAAACGAACACATTTTGGTTTTGGTGCATGCCTTCACCAAATACACTATTATTAAGGCTGTAAAAAACACTGCGTCGAAGCACGTCATTAACGTTTTGACTGAAATAAGTGGATATTTCGGACTCCCTGATGGCATCGTCTCCGATAGAGATACGGCTTTTACCTCTAAGGAATTTCGCCATTATTGCAGCGAAAATAGAATTCATCATGTCTTGAACGCCGTCAGAACGCCACGTGCAAATGGGAAGGTTGAGAGGTTCAACCGCACGATTTTTACAATGCTGATGCCATCCACCGGAGTAGACAAGCGCTGGGATGAGAATCTACCAAAAATCCAGACTGCAATCAACTCGACGAAAAATCGATCTACGGGATGCACTCCAAATGATCTACTTTTTGGGTACCAACCTCGAGATGCGACTAAGAACATCATTATAGACGTCCTCCAACAAGATGACATTTCTGAATCCGAACCGGGAGATTTGAGTGCCAAACGCGAAGGAGCCACGGCACTTTTGAGGATTTCAGCCGACATCCAGTCGAAATCCAGCGGATTTCCCATACAGATGAATGTCAAACGAAATCCGCTCAGAAATTGGATTTCAACGAAATCCCAAGAGAAATCCGGAACAAACTGAATGCAACTCTGTGTTTTTCGATATGTATCGAAGAAATGCTGCAACACTACTGTCAAATATTGAAAAAACCAAAGAAAACAAACAGGCAATGCTGCCACGCGCAAACGAAAAAATTCCCTACAAACTAAAAAAAAAATCCGCACAATTCTTTACATTTTTCCCTACCACAAATATCGTTAAATTTTTTTTTTAATAATATCCCTCTTGCATACAAAAATGTATGAGTAGCCATAAATATGGAAGACTAATATTTTTGAGAATCTTTCTGGTAGTCTGGAACTCAGAATCGTACTAAAGTCATTTGAATTTTTTTTTTTTTTCAAAAATAAAAAGTTTATTTCAAAAATTAAGTTTTTTTGTTGTGGTTCAAGTAAAAATGATTTCATTAAAAATATGAATAGGCCATATCTTGTAGCGTTAAATAAAACAGTTTTCAATTTTTCAAAAAAGCCTATACAAATACTAGTGGCACTCATGCAGCTTCGCAAATGCCTTCACAACTTTTCCCATCTTAAATTTTCATATAAATTTTGACAGTTGGGTGACAAATTTCTCATTTCCCACAATCTGCGAATCTGCATGGGTCCCACTACTATTTCAATTTTCAAATTTGTAGACTATCGACGCTTAACGAGAGCTTCGACCGAACTTTTTCACATACACACAGGTTGGCATAGTTTTTATTTTGTCTTTTTTTTATGACAACCAAATTTATACAAAATTTATTAAACATTTTAGAATACATCACAAATTCCGTACATTGGCCGATTTTAAGAAATCTGTCCTTTTGTCCCTACAAGTGATTTTTTGTTTAAAAAATCCCTTAAAATTTGTAAGGAAATTTCCCTACAATTGGCAGCACTACAAACAGATGAATGGCTGTCAAACCAAATCCTCTCAATGACGATATTGTCGTGTGAACGCTTGGATCTCGATTTGGATTTCACGAATTCCAAGTGCCGAAATCCCGGGATTTCGATGCTCGTGTGAATGGCATATTAGTGACGAAGCAACGTTACGATGCTCATCATGCGAAACCAACCAAATACGACGTCGATGATTTAGTCTTGGTTGAAAATGAACCCGCTAGTACTGGGGGCTCTCGAAAACGGGAGCCTCTATATAAAGGGCCGTTTATGGTCATTAAATGCCTGCGTAACGACAGATATGTTGTTTCTGATATTCCAGGCTCCAAGCGAAGCCAACGAATTGATACTTCTATATATGCGTCTGATAAAATGAAGCCTTGGTGCACACTTCCTCCGGAAGCGGATGACCCTTTGAGCGAGGATGGTAGCTTAAGCGAGGGCGCTTAATAAGGTCAGGAGAGGCCGAATGTTGGCAACCCTGTCTGATAGCAAGACGTATGCACGTCTGAGAGAGTCAGTCTCTAATGAACTACGAAAGCGGTCGGTTGTCACGCGCAACGCTAAACTTATTCGTGTATATATTTATGTATTTATGTTTTATTTTGTAAATTTAATTATAATAAACCTTCAATCCGATTACTAATACATTCTGACATTTACGTGAAAAAGGGGAAATAGTATAACGGTCGCGGTAAGACAATTTAAACGCAGATTTTCCCAACACTTCTTTACTACTGTAAGGCAGTTGCATATTATATAGGAAAATAGTGACTCACCCATCTCATTCGTGTCGATGCTGCCCCACACCTGATGAAGGGAGTTGGCATCCGCTCCTAAGATAATAGGGATGTGCCTCCGGTTGGCTTCCTCTATCAAGGCCCTTAGAAGGTTGCCTGGAGGGTTGGGCCCGTGGTCATGCGCCATATACCAGGACGCTATCCACAATGGTGAACCTATCCCAGAACAAGATCGAAGAAGTCTCCCGCCAACTCGGTAGTCGAGGCTGGACTGCATCCATCATCGGATTGCAGAGCCTCCTACTCCGAGTTGTCTTCCCTTTGGACAGTGAGACCTGTGGCTCCCTGCTCAGGTGCAGGGGGTGTTGCCGCTGAGCCGCTTGCTGCGCTACTGGCTTTGTCGCCTTTGTAGATACGGAGCGTGGCCGACTCGAAACTGTAATTGACCACGCCTTTCCTCTGAAGCCGTGGCGTGAGGGACTCTTCATTTAGCACGATGAGTGCCTCATGCATATTGCCGCGGGACTCACTAACCTTGACCACCTTCCAGTCATGGGTTGGGAGGTCAAGGTTACTGAGTTTCAGCACTTCGAGGATCTCCTCAGGCGACGATGGCTCGGTAGGTAGCCAAGCCTTTGACCCAGGTCGACTAGGGATCTGGTCTTTGGTGACCGCCTTTATCAAGGCGCCGGGCTAGACCTCTCCTACCTGCTCGATTGCTAGCTTGTACAGATCCGCTGAGCGTTGATCCGCACAAGCTACCAGCTTTACGTGGCCCTGATACCATCCTGCGTCCCTGCATATAGGAGAGGGACCAGGATGGGCACGGACGACGTCTCTGTAGACACACATTAGAGCCAGTACCAACTTCCAGTTAGCTGGTGAGATGGTGCCGTCACTCTTGTTGGCGTCAATTATGGCCCATATGAGCGAGTTCTTTGCAATCTCACTATAGGGTCGAGTGGTTGTGCTAGGCTTGATGGCAAGCCTGGGTTTCTTTGAACCTTGCGCGTTAGGAGGAGTGGTGGTCTCAACGGACCTTTGCCGTTTTTGAGTTGCACCTGTGACAGGTAGCAGACTCTCGGGTCGAACCGCGACGTTTTTGTTGGCTTACTCAATAGATGCCTTGTCGCTCTCCGTAAGGAGCTCGGGTCCGATTTCTCGAACCTTGCGAGAATGCGCATGGCTGATCTCCGGGTCCTGTAGGTCCTTCAGGACAGGCCTGCTTGCCGAAGGTCCTATGATTCCCGTTGAAACAGCCACGGTGCCGGTGCCTTTCGAGGTGGAGGGCAAAGTGCTGTCTCTTACCGGAGTATTGAGAGCAATTACACATTGCCTCAAAATCTGCCTTTGTGGCGGCCTACCTTTAAGGTTAGGCGAACCACTTTTACCGCTGCCACTTGAAGTGGACTTTTTCTGTCCCCCTGACGGGTTGGACTTTTTTTTGGATTTCTTCCGTCCCTGAAGGGGTGGGAAGTAGTCCCCCTGACGGGTTGAACTGGGAGGTTTGGTTTTGTTTTGCATAATTTGTATCCATGTAATATGGGCCCCAACTCAAAGCCGCTATCTCCGCTTGTCGTACAGTCGCCTTAAGGTCCCACGCGTATCTTTGCAAGCAGGGAGGCCATGCGAGGGTTGGCACACGCCCTTATGGGGCAGTGTGCTCAGAGCCAGACCAGCGTTAGGTGGGACAGAAGTCAACCGCACCTACACCGTCGACTGAAAGGCGACAATTTTTGAAAGTAGTTTGAGACCTAGCCTGAGTCATTTCAGTAGGATTTCACTCCCCTTATTCAGATCCAGCAATACCTCAGCCACCAGCTCCGTGGCGTCAATACCAAATAGTTTTCAGGGTCGTGCCGTTTGGTACGCTTCAGTAGCTGAAGCGCACCGGTTGAGTTAGAAGATTTACAGTTTCCTCTGGCATGAATTGATTCGTCTACATGCTCGACAATGGGCCGTCGTACCGTTGCCCTGATTACGTTTGGCTTCCATGCTCCTCTGACGACCTTGCCGGTATGGGGGAAGCACCTACAGACAGTGAAGTAATATCTCAAAACGATAGATCGAAGAAGAGATATGCAGATGTACCTTGTTTCGAACACACACGAGTCCAGCTGAAAACAAATGAAAAGGGGGGATCAGATTATATACACGCCAACTTCATAGACGGACATAATGCAAAAAATGAATATATTGCAACACAAGGGCCAATGAAAAACACAACGAACGACTTCTGGGGCATGGTATGGGAACAGAACTGTCGCAATATAGTTATGCTTACGAAAAATGAATCGATTGAGAGCAGGCTAGAAATCAGACAGAGAAAGCTTAACCAAGTGCGTATAATGTTACATTGGCAATTTTTAGAGTGGCCTGACATTAAAAACCCAGAAATCTCGCGCTTGATACAATTTTGGAAACAGTGGCGACTCTCTTTAATAGAACAATCAAAAATAATTATACATTGCAGCGCAGGCATAAATCGAACAGGCACATTTATCGCAATAGACATAGCTCTACAGAAAATGACAAAACGCAATAGCCTCAGTATTCCGGACATAGTAAATAATATTCGGAGGTGTAGAGCACTGGCTCTACAAGAACCTAGATTATACCAATTTTTGAATGAACTAATTCATATCGCGAGTCAACATAACCAACAAATAACAACCGAAAATAAAACAGAATACGTTAAGCAGATTTGAATTATATTTTATTTTTTAAAATCGAAAACGTATTAAATGGAGTGATGACACAAAGAAATAATCATAGAGAAAGTTTAAGATCGATAAGTATCCGTTACAAGGACCAAGCGATGTAAAATGCGGAAAACACCAACAGCACTCTATATATCGCAATTAGTAAGAAGAAACCCAAAGAATTCAATAAAACCGTCATTGAGAAACATGAAGAAATCAAGCTCAGAGGGACTCAGGGTTAATAACTTATACTTTTGAGTTTCTTTCAAGACAAGTCGCCAAACAAAGAAGAAGAGACATCGGAAAGCAGCTAAACGAAGAAAACTCAAAATAAAAATAATTAAAAGAAAAATCTGACGAAGTAAAGTGAGTATAAATATTTTTGGACATGACGGATTTTAACATTTGTACATGCATGATGGGAAACAGATCTTACAATATAACCCAGGACGATTACAATAGGTTGCTCAATAATAGGTGGTTGAACGATGTGCATATCAATGTTTTTATGAACTGGCTATTTAAATTACATTTTTCAATTCATAAATCAGTTTACGTTTTTAATTCGTTTGCCTACACAAGTCTTAAAGCGGCAAAAGGAATAGACAACAAAGCTGTTCAGGTAGGAAGGTAAAAGAAAGAACGAAAGTTCGCATTAGAATAGGAGCTTTCTGGGGCCAACAGGAACAGCAGGGAATTCTACTTACGGTTTTCAAGAACCCAATCGCACTTACAGCGTTGGTGTTACACTCAAGACGGTTCAGATCTCAAAAGATAGATTTTCCTCTGTTTTTTCTCGAGAAGATGTTTTTTATTCCGATTTTTTCTTTCCTGGGTTAACAATCGGTAGTTGGGATACTCCGTGCCAAGAGTATTACTCGGAGGGGATCGTAGCGGCAAATTTTAATAAGAAAAAAAAAACTTAAAAATGGCTTCTTCTACCATACGACCGTTTTTTGAACGTAAAAGAATAAGAATGAGAAAAAAGGGGAGCGAAGTTGCCACTCCAATAAAAATCTAGAAAAAGCTAAAAAAGCCAGATAAAAAATTAAAATACAGTCGAATTTGCATTGAGAGCGGACTTGCCACTTAACAAAATATCTAGAAAAGGCCAAAAGAGCCAAATAAAGGTAAGAAAAGTTATTCAAGTTAATAGAATGTCCTCACTATAGCCCAAATTAAGTAATTTCAGAGTTTTCGTAATTTCGCTTGATATTACACAGAATTTGCGTCATTTCGCCATACTGTAATCTGTCAAATGAAATTACTCTATTGTCGTCATTTCACCGAAATTATTCATGAAATTAATATAAAACCGCATGCAGCCCTGATTTTGTAGTAGATTTTGCTTGAATCCTCTGTAAATGCATCCCTGGAACTTTGAATGAAATTTCGTTCATTTGAAATCTTGTAAACGGAAAGCAAATGAAATTACGATAACCAAAATTACGACTATGTGGACGGGTTTGAGGTTGAAATTACGAAAACACCGAAATTACTTAATTTGGGCTATAGTGAGGACATGCTATTACTCTAAGAGAAAAATGGTCATTCTCCACAGAATGACGGCTGCCAGCAGAGACCTCTCAAGTAAGAAAGCGGTTTACGAACGTAAACAAAAGCAGTAGCAGAGATTAGAATAAAACCATTGCTAAGAAACATTGATATGTTCATGGTAAAGACATTTGTTTTTCCAATCTGTGAAAACAATCATTGGATGCTTGCGGTGGCACACTCTGACTTTATATATGTGCTTGACTCCCTCAAACCACGTAGTATCCATGAAATAATCACAAATATAAATTTTTTTTTGACACAGCCAATAACCTAAAGGAAAATAAATTTTTTTACTTAAATAAGAGAATCATTATATCCAAATTGTCCGCAACAGGAAAACCAAACAGATTGCGGGCTGTTCATTTTCAAATTTGCCCTCAGCTTATTTTGTTGTATAGAGAAAAAAACTGAATATAACCCAAACGAAAATATGTTTGAACATGAACCTCTAAATTTATCAAGAGAATTGTTGGGGGAAGTCATCAAAGATTGGCAACAACAAAAATTAAATAATATAACGGAAATAACAAAAACAGAAAAACGAATCTTATTTAAAATAATGAGTTGCCTTAGTAAAGAAAAAATAAAAGAACAAAGGATCAAAATAAAGATTACACTGAATAAAAGAAATTTTTGCATCAAAATCAGCGAAAAAAATAAAATTGCAATCAATTTATGCAAAAAATATTGAAAATAACTGCTTAGAAAAAAAAAAAATATAAATAAATAAAATTGTGAAACTCTTTTTGATATATAGTTTATGTAAGAGTATGAACAATTATAGTAATATACAAAAATCTAACGAAAATATCTTATGGTGAGGGGTAGAAACGAAATCGATAGAAATTAATAGAAAATAAAAGTTATGTATAAATCAGGGCGTGCAAACGAAAAAAATAACGTTCGGGTTATGGTTTTGGTTATGAAAATTTTTCTAAATATTTTTTGTTTTTATTTTCGTGAAAAGCTTACAAAATAGATCATTAAAATATATTTACAAAAATATTTTACATTTTTATAAGGCGTACAAAGTAAAAAAAAGTATTTTCGACTTATTCAATTTAAAGTGCAATGTTAAGTCTGCGCTTGCTTTCAGCAAGTTTATTTGGTATGTCCTCTACACTGGGAGTAAGATCTCGATGGACGTGGAGGAGTGCTAAGGCATTTAACCTCTGTTCTGTCATTGTAGATCTAAGATAAGTTTTGAGTCGGCGGAGAGTTGAAAACGATCTCTCATTTTCACATGTGGTTATTGGAAGAATAGCCAAAATAGTTCATAAATTAAAAATATTTGGTAAAATATCTTTTTTACAAAATTTTATAGCGTCAAACACTGTTTTTGGTCTTTCATTTTTTTCTAAATTATTACTTAATTTATACCAAACAGTGAGCTCCATTTTTGAATCATCAAAATTTCCCTCTAAATCATCTTGATAAAACTGAAAGATTTTTTAAATTTGTCTAAAAAATCATCAACTTTTGCAGTATCGCTTTGAGGAAATAAAACTTGAAAACCAAGAAGAATATCCTTGTGTTTTGAAAAGCGATTGGTTAAGTTGACAATAAATGCATCCACAAAAGGTAAATAAAGGGAAATACGATAATAATATTCAACACTTTTAGTATGAAAATGTGCTTCGTGGTCCTGAGAATGTGCGAGCCTAGGTTTTTGCAAAATAAGTCCGCTTGATAAAGCTTGCTTCTCAGCGTTTTTAAACAATTTCTGAAATTCTTCCTCAGCGTTACTTCTAAAGGTTTGAATATTCTCTAAGCATATATCTGCTAGGACAACAGTATATTTGAGATCAATGTTTCAACCTTGTAAATATTTACATAAAACAAATGTGTAACTAAAAACTTGGTTTATACAATGAAGAGATATAAGAAATTCGCCTTTTTGTAAGGCACATTTTAATAAATTAGACTGACTTGACACATTTTGATCATTCCAAGAGGAAATTCGGTCAAGAGCTAAAATTATTGCATCATAAAACTTAATAAAAGAGTTTGTAGGACGGCGGTGTAGAAATGTAAGCGGCTGTGTGGTGTATTTTTTCCTTAATTTGGGGGGGTTTGAACCCCCAAAATCCCCCCCTGGCTGCGCGCCTGGTCCCTGGTTTGTGCCGAAAATCTAAAAGCTTCCAAAAGGTGCATCTTTGGCTGAAGTTAGGACATGTTGTAAGATGTGGCTATTTTTTTATAATCGGCATTTACAATGTTTACACGACCCGCTAGATACGTGTTCACTCGACACACTTAAGTCTATCTGTCTCTGTTTGCCCACACGATTTTAAATGGTGACAAAAAAGAAAGATAGTCTTAAACGTGTCGAGTAAATACGTATCAAGTGGTCACGTAAACATTGTATGTAATTGATTAAGAGTCACATAAACATTGACTGAATGAGTCAGCTAATTGTTTTAGTGAAAAAAGCACGTGTGCGGCACACCGACACATGATGGGAAATATATAGGCAAGAGTACATAAACACACACACGGGTAACTGATCAGCCAGACTGAACGTTTATGTGGCGCATTAATGAGCGACCATGAAATAAATGAAATTTTGGCAAAGATGTTGGAAATTGTTTCAGAAACCGTTTCGAGCCGGTTTCGGTGTTTCGGTTTTGGTTCGGGAACCGGTTTCCAAAAAAAACAAAATATCAATTTCGGTTTTATTTCGGTTACGAAAATAAACCGTTTAAAATCGGTTACAGTTACGGTTTCGGTTCCGGTTTCACACCCTGGTATAAATAATTATTATAATATTAAGTTCTTAATTATGGTAAAGTGTAGAGTAAGAGAATTAAAGGAAGAAGTGATTTAAAAAGGACAATATCTATATGTTTTGAAGTATCAAAGACAGATTTATGTAAAAGAGTAAAATAAATAACGAAGAACGTGCCAAAGTCAACAAGTCTCCAGCGACAACAGGCAAAAGTCTCAAAATTGCCTTTTGTCAAAAACAATTATCCAGCAACAACAGGCAAAATTCTCAAAATTGCCTTTCTTCATCAATAGTCTCTAACAACAACAGACAAAAGTCTCAAAATGGCCTTTCGTCAACAACAATTATCCAGCAACAACAGGCAAAAGTCTCAAACATATATTACTATATGTGGCACTCTACAACAACTATGCTTGTTGAGTTGAAGTAGGCCCCCGTTGCATGCATTCTTATGGCAAAATCAAAAACGTAGCACGCCCCCGAGAAATTCCGGGTCCGGTCTAACAAATCTTTTCTGATCTTGTAACATGTACCAAAATGTTTGGTATAACTCATGATACAAGAAAACAAGAGAGCGCCACTTGAGAGAGGAAACGTCACAAACTCAAAATCGCGATTCGTTGTTGTTGTTTTCCCATGTTAAACCGGCTTTTTACTTTTTTGAATAGCGTGGGAAACAACAACAATTTCTCGCTCAGTGACGTCACAAACTCATTTTCGGCTCTCAGAGAGAGCCTCAAATTAGCGGTACTGAAGTGGCGCTATCTTGTTTTCTTGTATCATGGTATAAATCATATACATGTATAAATGTTCGTCAAATATTTTTTGTTAAAACTCATTTTTTTCGACTAAAATATGGTTTTTATATAATATCAAAAATCTTTACGTGAAATTTTCCTTTTGTTCTTCAACAACGCTAAAGAAGAGCACTCATGCGACGAATATGACCGAATGTTTGTTTACAAAACAGAACAGGTGATATGAACTTTTCAGTGATGTAGAAAAAAGTCTAGCTCGATACCAAACTAATGGCTCAAGTACTTATAACAAATCATGCTAAGCTGAATACAAAAACTACTTATTTTTCGAACTCCTCTCTTGAAAAGGCCACAGTATTGCATAATCTTTCATCAAAAACTAAAAAGGTTGTATACTAAAAAGAAAACATTAAAAAATTTCAAGGCAAGAATTCTTAGTTACAAAATTGAGTGAGTACTCAAAACATTCTAGCATCACTAATTCGGTTGTTGTTGGGAGTGTCACATATAGTAATATATGGTCTCAAACATATAGAACTATAGCATAATTTGGTGAAAAAGTTCAACTGTGGTGAACCACGCCATAAGTCGAGTGTTGTGGTGAACCACGTAATAGAAAGTGTGGTGTACCACGTTATAGCTTTTGGCCGAAGTTGCAGCTATAGTTCTATATGGTCTCAAAATGGCCTTTCTTCATCAATAGACTCTAACTACAACAGGCAAAAGTCTCAAAATTGCCTTTCTTCATTAAAGGTGAGATTACAATACGTGTGCAATTTACATATAATTGCTCAAAAAAATGTGTGACACATCTGAAACAAATAAAATTTGAAGCACATTTATTTGCTCAGGGTATTACACTACGTGTGCAATGCACACATAATTGCTCAAAAAAATGTGTGACACATCTGAAACAAATAAAATTTGAAGCACATTTATTTGCTCAGGGTATTACACTACGTGTGCAATGCACACATAATTGCTCAAAAAAATGTGTGACACATCTGAAAAATAATTGCACACATAACATTTTCTCGCACAAAATATGGACAAATCACACATTTTGATTGCGCAATGTTACTAGGTTTCGTTTTTAAAAGATTGCAATGAAAATAATGTCCAACTTTAGAGATTTCAGAGATAGTTAAGATAATCGAAATCTTTAAAACTAAAAGTTATGACAGTATTTAAGCATTTGCCTAAACTGTGTTCTAACCTCACACAAAAAAACAAATGTTCAGCAGATTGTACTGTATGAGGAAACAGTTTCACGTGTACATATTTTTACAAAATGTTTGTGCAGTTGAAATTTGGGTTGATTACATTACGCGTGCAACGCACACATTTTATTTGTAAAATATTGTAAGAATTATTTTGAGCAAACAAATTATTCGTCGATTTCATTACGTGTGCAATGTTTATGACGTCAGTGAGCAAATATTCGTACATTGCACACGTAGTGTCATCTCACCTTAATAGTCTCAAACAACGATAGGCAAAAGTGTCAAAATTGTCTGGCTTCTTCGCCGCTCCAGCCGCATGAAGATTATTACTTCAACACAACTTAGCCGTAAACAATAATCACCTTCATTCGACATCAACTCATCCACACAGAGGAGCGACTTCTTTAAGAAGGGGAGAGTAGGGAGCCAAAAATGACTCCCAAACTGAAATATTTTGCACCGATCAAGCATCCATTAGCTGTGTCTTCAAGGCTAATCGGATTTGCAGCGTTATCAGTTACACAGTCATCGCAAATTATTTATTCACGCTGACATAACCACATCGACGAAGTTATGCTAACAACAATTTGCAGTCGAAACAGCAGTAGCCACTATATAAACTAACTGGCACGTGGCATAACAACAAACAATACTGAGGGTTATTATCATCACTAAACTCGCGATTTCCTTCAAAGGGGGAGGGCTGTTGGGAGTCATGCCTAGACTCCAACATTAATGTCCCCTCCGGTTCCAGCTTTGCGAACTCAAAGAAGCGGTTGAACGTATAACAAGAACCAAAAGCGTCAGCACATCGACCGGGTGTGATATTAGATACTCAACAATAACAAAAACAATAAAAGACAACAACACCAGCAACGCGGAAGTGCAATTCAGAATTTATAACTGGGTCAGTTGTTCTGTGGCAATATCACAGCGGATCAACAATAGTGACAAGAAGAAAGTGCATCACATCAAAATACTATTGCGACAGAGCCAAGTCAGCATTTATTGCATATAAGCGGAGTCTTCCGATCAACGGAAGAAGAGACTGATTGTGGTCGTTCCAGCACAAGTCTCGTCTAAGCGCACTTACTATCACGAAGCCACGACGCTTAGATCTAGAATAGGGAAGTTTCAAGTAAATTGTCAGGAGCTAGGATTCGCAAACATTTCTGTTAGACATAAGGATTTCATTTTATAAATAAAAGGATTGAACATTGTCAATCTTTTTATTATTTAAAAGGAATATAGGATTGTATGACGTGCGTACCTACCCAAGTGCCACGGCGTCATACCTTTTAATCCCCATATCCCAACATCACTCTAAAAGGCGAAATTTTTGTGTGAAAATTGAAATATCTTAATTTGTGGGGTTGGGCAAAA
>JAIPUU010001553.1:0-45000 GCA_020466095.1 Chlorops oryzae
CACAAATGAAGATTTTTCGTAACTTCCGAAGTAAAAGGCGTAGAAGCTTCAAATTCGCAACATAGGTTCACCAAGGCGAATGAAAAGTGTAGGGAAATAATTTGTGTGGCCCTCCCACTGGCACGCTCACAAATAGAGAAGCAAAATATAGTGCGCTGATAATGTCGGGACGCTGGGTATTTCAAAGTCGGGCTTGACCGACTTTAGCTTTCTTACTTGTTATAAAACTGAATTTTGGGTTCCATCCCCTAACTGGCCAAATAATGACCCTAGTAGAAAAAAATAAATGTTCGATTCAAATGCCGCAAACCTCAATATATGACGAGTTCTTTGAGATTATAACCATTAAAATCGGTTAGTGGTTTCTATTCATAAAATTAATTCGAAACAAATATTTTTTGAAACGCATTATTCACTGTTTTTACGTTCGTTTCTTAGGTCTTTTCATATCTCTCTCGGTCTGGATGCACGTAAAGACTCAAGACACGAACGTGAAAACAGTGAATAATGCGTTCCAAAAAATATTTGTTTCGAATTAATTTTATGAATAGAAACCACTAACCGATTTTAGTGGTTATAGTCTCAAAAAACTCGTCATAGATTGAGGTTTGCGGCATTTGACTCGAACATTTATTTTTTTCTACTAGGGTCATTATTTGGCCAGTTAGGGGATGGAACCCAAAATTCAGTTTTATAAAAAGGTAATAATTATAACATATTATTAAAACATACCAAAAACTAATCCAATATTCTTCATATTAGGCTCGTTTAAAAGGTGATTTTGTAAATTTTTCGAATATGCATACTGAACATGCTCGTTCTTGTTCCTACGGCATCTATATTATAGATTGAAGTTCGTGAGGCATTTTTCTTTAATTTAACCCTAATTTTGTATGGGGACCTCCCTAAGGAGGGGAGATAGAGGGTAGGTATGTTTGAAAAAAATGTTTGGGGTAAAAAAATAATGGGGGTCGGTGATATATACCATCCCCCTAGGAGGGGTTTGACTGTAGTGACAGCCATTTTGTATGAAATTGTGATAAAATTAAGGTAATTTTGTATGGGTGGCCCCCTAAGGAGGGGAGATAGGGGGTCAGTATGTTGGAAAAAAAATGTTAGGGGGACAAAGTTGGAGGGGGTCGGTCATACATTTGACTCCTCTAGGGGCACTCTGGGAATAGTTACGACGGGGGGAGGGAAAATTTATAACAATATTTTTTTTTGTATGGGAGCCCCCTTTAGGAGGAAAGATAGGTGGCATATTTGTTCAGAGAAAATATTTGGGGGAGAAAAATAATGGGGGTCGGTGTTATATTTTAGCCCTCTAGGAGCGACTCTGGGACAGTTATAAAGCTTTTCATGGATTTTTTCTCGTTTTAACCCATCTTTGACCCCGAAGAGGAGCCATTTGCCGACACCCCACCCTCCCCATTTTTTGGCTCATGCATTTTTATACCAAACCTCTTAAAATAAGAGGTTACAGCGTATCGAAATCGAAAAGTCGTGCACTATGCCACCCCTAATGTCCATCTGTCTGTCTGTCCGTCTGTTTGTATACAGTTTTCTTATCGAATGAGTTGAGCTATCTTGGAATGCGTACTCACGAGGTCATGAGTAAAAACAAGTTCGAGAACGGACTCGATTGGACTATTTTTAGGGGTACCTCTAGTACTAGGGTCTGTTATGAATATCACAAAAGCTGCTCTAAATCCGCAGTTTTTCAAGATATTTTGATGAAATTTGATATTTGATCATATTTACTGGCAATTAATAGTGGTCCTCATGCAGGTTCGCAAATAGCCTTCGTAAATTTTGCGATCGCAAATCTTCCGACGCTCTATGAGCGACCCTTCGAATATAATTAATTAAAGCTTATCTATCTTCCCACTGTTTTTTTCTTTTTCAAATTGAGGATTAAAACCATTTGTACTATAAGTCATAGGCTTGTCAAACGCGATTGGCTGTGTATGCCCACCCCAACTTACTATGCGCACTAGCTAACGACGTTTTGCGAAGCAAAAACTAATGGCAAAATTTGTCACGCTTCGTAAAATTTCTTCCATACAAATTTTGACAGTTCGTTTCCCATTTCGCAAAGTTTCCCACTTCGTAAAATTTGCGAAACTGCATGAGGACCACTAATGTAATTTCAAAAAATTGGAAAAGTGGGCGTGGCAGAAGGGCGTTTTTTGAAAATTGTCTTCTACTCCCAAAATTCACATGGGACTTGAACGATAGTTGGCAATTATGTTTTCTTTATAGCCATGAACATCCTCCGAAAAACTTTCGTTAATCGGTCCATTATCAAGGGTACTTCCACTACTAGGGTTTGCCACAAAAATCCCAAAACTGCCACAAAATCAGATTTAATCGAAAATTTTTCAATGGGACGGTTGTAATAAAGAAATTGCACAAAAGTCGATATATGGCGCCCATTATGGCATTAAAATTCTCTAGAGTATTATTTCTTAATGGTTCTGTTTTTTAATCGTGTTTTAAAACTTAATTAAACATGTGTGTCTGTGTCGGGTATTGTCAGGCTCGCCTGACTATAACACCCTTACTTGTATCCACAATATTTGCTTTCTTGGGTAACAGTGGGACGTTCGAAAAAAAGTGTCAAAGATTGCTTTTCAACAGTATAAGTATTTCAGCTTAGGATTTTCCCTTTAAACCAAAGACGTAAACTGTTATTCTTTCTACAGTGTAAGTATTTCAGCCTAGGACCATACAATAATACAACCCTGTAGGGCATCGAACCGATTTTAAAGAATTTTAAATTTAGCTTTTTAATAAGCACAACTGGTTGATTAATCGACTTCCTTCCTTGGCTTCAGCTAACCATTTCAACGTGGCGATGTCCTAGGCAGTAGTCGATTGTCCGTTCCTGCATGACCTTGCAACTAAATAATATCTGATTTAAATTGGTTAAAAAATGTTCAATAAAAAGCTACTTTCATTAAAGTTATTGAAAAATGTGTTTTTCTTTTCAGAGACATAACAGTTATAAGCAGAGACATAACAGTTATAAGAAATTAGGAAAAAAATTGGACTATAACTATTAAAGCTTGTATTAAAAAAAATGAATTTTAAGATAACAGTTTCAGGCAATGAAAATGTATTTAATTCTTCTATAATTATTGCAGAAAACTTTTTTTTTTCGTTGCTATAATTTTAATCGTTCGATAAATAATTTTTACGTTGCCTTATAACAATTATGAATGAAAAAAATGTTTTCCCGTTGCTTATAACATTTATTTTTCAATAAATTGTTTTTACGTTACCTAATAACCACCGCGATCAGCAGCGCTATTAACGATATCAGTAGAATGGCATCGCCAGTATACCATTATAAATATAATATATTTTTTCTCTGAACGAAATAAATTAAAAACTATTTATTGAAAATAGAAGCTTATAAGAAACGGAAAAGTTTTTTTCTCATTCACAATCGTTTTGATGCAACGTTAAAAATATTTATTGAACGATTAAAATTATGAGCAACGGAAAACATTTTTTCTCATTCGTAATTGTTTTAAGGCAACGTAAAAAATATTTATAAAAAAAAAAACGTTTTGAGCAACGAAAAACAAAAAAATCCCAATCATTAGTTGTTATATATCAGTGATGTGCAAAATTGGTCGTGAGACTGTGTGAGTGAGAAAAGAGTCAATGCACTAAGAAAAATTTTAGCACGAATTCCGTCTGCATGGTAAAATAAGGAGATTTTATAACTTCGTGGAAAATAAAAATAATTCAAAATACTAAGACTAGTTTATGCAAGCGTTATAAATTTGTGAATTAAAAATTTGAATTGTAAGGCTAAATGTTGTTTTCAATACAATTTTCAATATCTATAACACCTTTGCAATTTCTTGTCAATTGTCATTTTTTTTTTTTTATTCTTTTTCAGTCCCAAAATCATCTTCCATTTTTAAAATCCAAGCTTTGGTTTTTTCTAAAACACATTTCTTTTTTTTTTTCTTTAAAAAGGTTTTCCTTTTCAACGCCCTGAAATTCAGAATGAAGAATCACAATGTCTTTTCAAATTCCATTCATATTGTTTTTGAAAAGACTTCCCACACAAAAGACAAAGCATGTTATCAAAAACATTTGAAATCATAAACAACTCTTTGCATTCCATTTTCACGTACGCTTTTCGGAGAAAAAATTTCTCAATGCAGAGAAACGAAAAAGCTGTACGGATGCGCGCGATGTTGTTTCGTCGGCCTTTTGCTACCGACTGAACAAAGAGCGTAAGCAATACGTGTGAAATGAGCGCCATCAAATGATGTATGGCGTGAACACCACTGTTATATATGCACATTGTTTAGAATTCAATCCACAATTGTTTATTTTATGCGATCAGCAAAAATTTATGTCGCAAGAAAACTTTGCATGTAAGCGAGAATATGTTTGTATATAAAAAACAAAGCAAAAGAAAAGAACAAGAAAAAGAAAAATTACTGCTTAAGCAATAATGAATTAGTATTGAGCTTCATTGATTTAAATATTGATTATCTAGCAATAATAATGTATAAAAGAAATGAAATTTATTAATAAACATGAGTCCAATTGAAACCATTGTGTGATCAACTTAGGGACTTGTCTTCGTGTATCAACAGTTTATGTGCTGCTTGGTACAACTTGAATTCTGATATCTGCAGTTCATGTGCTGTATGGTTTTTGAATTCAAGCCGATATTTTGAAGTAAAAACATTGGTGACCCCGACAAAGAACTTCTTCTGAGTTCTGTCGTCAATAAACAACAAAATTTTAATACATTCGAGTAGTTCGTCGCGAATAAAATCGTTTATTATACCGAAGTCAAAGTTCGCGCAACTCGAGTGGTCTCACTGTCAGCAGTAGTTATATCCTGAAGGATTATCAAATTCTGAACAGTTGAAAATATAGCAGATCTTTTTTACATATAAAGAAGGACTACTACAAGTGATCAACAGTTCAACAAACAAACTTATTTCATATATACAACGCATAATGGAGGAGTTTAAGCAGCTAAAGGCGGAACAAGAAACTACTACGGAAAACATTAAAACGATCATCCGTAATTACCAAAAAGATTCACCATCGCGAAAGAACAATGCAGATTATTTCCAAGAACGTCTCAACCGAATAAACAGGGCATGGCAGCACTTTGAGCGTGTGGACAACGACATTCGCTTGATGGAGCAAGTTCCACTCGACGATGATTACTTCACAAAAGACAAATATACTCAAACACTGGAGCTGGTGGAGAAATTTAAAGATCAATTAGAAAAGGCGTTATTGGACTTCAAGGCTTCAGCTCCACATGAGCGGTCAGGAGCAATCCCAAAAACTGTCCCTACATCAAATGGGACAATTACTGAAAAGGACAACCGGCATTCTACAAATGAAATCGGACCCTTGATACGGAGACAACAGGCAATGATGTCTTCCCTTTCAAGACTGCTTCAAGGCACAGCAGTAAACGAATCTCCAGAACATGGAATTAATGCAATAAGCAAACTCTATGACCACATTCAACAAGCAAACTTTGAAATTCATGAACATGTCAGTGATCCAACACAACAAGGATACGACATGCATGAGTTTATAAATATTGAGAGTGAAGTTCATAAAAAACTGGCATCTCTCACCAACTTGATGAAGGAATCCAAGACACCTTCAAGAGGCCGACCTGAGATAAAATTACCAAAAATATCAATACCGAAGTTTGATGGCAATCTCTTGAAATGGCAGACTTTTTCTGATATTTTCAAGCGTACTATTCATGAACAACCACTGCAGAACATAGAGAAAATGTGGTATTTAAAAACCAACCTCACTGGAGAAGCAGAGAGGTTGATACGACATCTCAACCTAACAGAAGAAAACTATACATCAGCGTGGACAATTCTAGAAGAACGTTTCAACAATAAACGAGTACTTACTGGATTCATCATTGAAAAGATTTTGGCGCTTAAAAATTTAACACCTGAGAAAAACACCGTTCGCAATTTTCATGACACCATACATGAAAGTTTGCTCGCATTACAAAACATAGGTGTCGACACCGATCAATGGAGTCCTCTTCTGCTGCATATTCTGGTTAAAAAATTGGATCGACAAAGCCATATTCTATATGAATCTTCATTACAGTCTCCTAGAGAACTTCAGAGCATACAACATTTCCTAAAATTTTTAGAACTTCGATTTCAAGCTCTGGAAGCCGTTGGGGGTAAGGAAAAGGCGGATTCAGCAACGTCGGCCACAGCAACCAACTCTAAGGCATGCAAGGTATGCAGCAAAGAAGGTCACCCGATCTACTATTGCGGAAAATTCTTAAAGATGTCTCCAGTAGAACGACTTAAATGGACACAAAACCACAAGTTGTGTGTCAACTGCTTTAAAGACGACCATCAATCCAAAGGCTGCTCAGCTAGATCTTGTTCTAAGTGCCCCAAAAAACATAATACTTTATTACATTTAGAACAATCTAAGTCTTCCAATGACATAGGTAATGTCACGTCAACAGTGGCTACAGAGCAAAAAGAATCAACTGTAGAAAAAGCAACAGACACACAGGCTACGGTAGCTTTATCCAATCAACCATCAGCTGGGTACAAGTTCGTTCTCCTTGCAACAGCAAAAATAAGATTAACTGCGAATAACGGTCGCAGTTGCGAAGTCCGTGCACTTTTAGACTCTGGATCTCAAATCAACATAATATCCGAGAGGACTGTCAAAAGACTAGCACTGTCTCCCTCAAAATCATCTCTTTGTATTGAAGGAATCGGGCGAAACACCCGACAGTCAACACAACGAGTGAATGTTGCATTGAATTCACTAAATGGAAAGTATTCAGCACAGCTAGAAGCATTCATTCTACCTTACATAGTATCTGCACAGCCATCATGCCATATTGACACATCAGAATGGAATCTACCACAAAACATTAAACTAGCAGACCCTGAATTCTTCACACCAGAAAGAGTCGATGTCCTTCTAGGAGCAGATTTTTACACTGATTTACTTCGGCCGCAACAAATAAAATTAAAATCTGGATGTCCTAACCTACAAAATTCAGTATTAGGATGGATAGTTACTGGAAAAGTAGCTGGAGAGCAAGGAAGGTCAACAACATGCGCAGTTTTCAGTGAAGACGAAATTGCAACTTCAACAATGGTGGAAAAATTCTGGAAAATGGATGATGCAGACGAGGTACAACGACAAATGACAGAATCGGAAAGATTATGCGAAATTCACTTTGTTCAAACTGTGGCAAGGACACACGAAGGCAGATACATGGTTCACCTACCTCGATTGGGAAATGTATCTGCGCTTGGAAATTCATGTCAGCTAGCCCTTCAACGTTTTTTTTTCATTGGAAAGACGTCTCAGTAAGGACGAGAACCTAAAAATGCAGTATGTGAACTTTATGAATGAGTATGAGGCACTAGGGCACATGAAGGAAATTCCAAAAGATGAACTATTGACGCCAAGTTTCTTCATACCCCATCATTGTGTGTTGAAGCCAGACAGTACAACAACAAAACTGCGCGTCGTATTTGATGGTTCAGCAAAAACTTCGACGGGGCTCTCACTCAATGATGTTCTGCATGCTGGACCTACCGTTCAGAGTGACATATTCGCAATTCTGCTCAGATTCCGGATGCATCGTATTGCATTTACAGCAGACATTGAAAAGATGTACCGGCAGATTCTGGTTCATGAAGCTGATCAGAATCTTCAAACAATTATCTGGCGAAAAAATCCAACTGAATCAATCAAATACTATCACCTAACTACTGTAACGTATGGGACTACTTCAGCACCATATCTAGCAACAAGGTGTTTACAACACTTAGCACAATCAAGCATGAGTAAATATCCAATTGGAGCTCCCATTCTGCATGACGATTTCTACGTTGATGATTGCCTTAGTGGAGCCGATCTTTTGAGCACAGCACTGGAAGCAAAGACGCAACTTACGACAATGCTTAGAGAAGCCGGGTTCAATCTAAGGAAGTGGTGTTCAAACCATCCGCAGCTCTTGGCGGGCGCAGCCTTAGACGAAGGGGAAATAAGCCTCGATTTCGACTCAGATATTGATAAAGCACAAAGGGCCTTGGGCGTGATATGGTTGCCTAAAACTGATCAGCTTTGCGGGAGAGCATCCACAACAATATCCAACAAGACACCAACAAAAAGGTCAGTTTGTTCTGACCTCGGCAAAATATTTGACCCCTTGGGAATATTTGGTCCAGTTATTGTAAAGGCCAAAATATTCACTCAACAGTTATGGCAACTCAAAATATCGTGGGATGAAGAGCTACCAAAAGACTTACAACTTGAATGGAACCAATTTCTAAAAGGATTCACAGGTTTGAACAGCATAAGAGCGCCCAGGCACATCTTTAACCATAAGACGATACAACCAAATAAAACGCAAATTCATACGTTTGTTGACGCATCAGAAAAGGCGTATGGGGCAGCAATTTATGTTCGATCAGTTGCCACAGATGGAACTATAACAGTCAATTTACTGTGTGCAAAATCAAGAGTAGCGCCGATCAAGAAACAAACATTGCCTCGTTTGGAGCTATGTGCGGCTTTATTAGGAGCTGAATTAACTAAAAGAGTAAAGGGTGATCTTAAAAATTTGGATGTTACAACAATCTTTTGGACTGACTCCGAAATTGTTTTAAATTGGATTAAATCATCGGCATCCTCATATTATACATTCGTAGCTAATCGTGTCAGCAAAATTCAACAGCTTTCCTTGCCAACTCAATGGCATCACGTTCCATCAAAGAATAATCCAGCTGATGTTCTTTCACGGGGAATTTCAACTGAAAAATTTCGAACATATACCATATGGTTTTATGGGCCATTATTTCTCCACGGAAGCCAAACGCAATGGCCTCAACAATCGTCAAGTTCTCTTCAATCGTCAGTTGAATTGGAATTAAAACAGAAACCAATCGTAGCAATCATCAAGGCTCAGAATAGTTCAAGTGAACTACTATACTCCATAAATCATCGGAATTCGTTTAAGTTTTTGCTACGTACAATAGCTTATGTGATCAAATTTGTTCAACTTATGAAGACCAATCATCAAAGAGTAAATCCTCCACATCAGAAAGGTCCTGAACGCAAGAAAATACATTCAATCATGCTGCAACCAGAATTAAGTCCTTTTGAATTATATACATCCTTGCAATTCATCGTTAAGACAATTCAACAATCTGAGCTATTAAGTGATATTAATAATCTGAAGGCATGCAAAACTATCGACGCATCAAGCCAACTCAACGGACTAGCACCCTTTTTGGACGATCACAGCGTATTAAGAGTAGGAGGACGGCTTGAAGCAGCATCTATTGCCTATGATGCCAAGCATCCGATGGTTCTCCCATACAATAACCCAATCGTTCGACTATTGTTTAAAGCAAAGCACGAAGAACATAATCATTGTGGGCCTCAAGCGTTATTGTGCATCATAAAACAACAATTTTGGCCAATCAAAGGAAAGATTTTGGCTCGCAACACAGTCCACAAATGTATTCGCTGCACCAGAGCAAAACCTCACTTGATGGAGCAACTCATGGGAAACTTACCAGCTGATCGAGTAACTGCAGCAAGGCCATTCTTTAAGGCTGGAGTCGACTATTGTGGCCCCTTTATGGTACACTATAAGGGAAGAGGAAAAAGACCCTACAAAGCATATTTAGCTGTATTTTGTTGCTTTGCAACAAAGGCTGTTCACCTTGAAATTGTAAGCGATTTGACAACTGAAGCTTTCATAGGTGCCCTCAAGCGTTTCACAGGAAGGAGGGGCAGATGCAAAACGTTATACAGTGACAACGCTACAAATTTTGTCGGAGCAAAAAACCAACTGGAAGAGCTAAAAGATGCAATTTACTCAACAACTGCCCAAACCCAAATCAAAAGGGCTAGCAGTGATCTTGGAATTGAGTTCAAGTTCATACCCCCCAAGGCACCACATTTTGGAGGGCTATGGGAAGCTGCAGTAAAATCTGCAAAACTACTGCTTGTTAAGGCGATGGCCAGCGCATCCTTCACATATGAGGAGTTTGAAACAATAACTATCGGAGTAGAAGCCATACTTAATTCAAGACCGTTAACACTAATGTCATCCAATCCGAACGACTTGACTGCACTCACACCAGGTCACTTTATCATCGGCGAACCTCTTACTTCACAAGTAAATCCTAATAGAGCATCCTTAAAAAACACATTAACAGCAAGATGGCAGCTGGTGTCAAATGCAAAGGATGAATTTTGGAAACGGTGGCATGTAGAATATTTACATGAACTGCAATATCGGAACAAGTGGCAACAAAGATGTCAAAATATAAAGGAAGGTGACATGGTGATCCTCAAGGATGAAAACTTACCAACGATGAAATGGCCATTAGGTAGAGTCGTTCATGTGTATAAAGGAGATGATCAACTAATTCGAGTAGCAGATATAAAAACCGAAAATGGCGTGTTTAAACGTCCGTTACAAAAACTCGCACCACTTTTTAACGAAGGAGACCAAAATGAGAATTATGAACTACCACTAAAGCGGCCATCATCAGAAACAAGTCCATCAAAAAGGAAATTAATTTCCACCAGCTCTCTGGTTACAACACTAATAATTTCGCTTCTCTTGATGCCATTAGCCCTAGCCGGATCAGTCAACATAACAAATTTTGATGCAAATCCGGGAATATATTTCGAAGGAATTGGAAACACAAAACTAATAAGTGGCAGTTGGAAAATCTTCGTATACTATGAGCTGAAACCACTCTGGTCCAAAAACAAGATGCTAGACGAAGGAATTCAAACACTTAGAGGATTATGCAATAAATCCTTGGATAAATCTTGCTACGCATTTGCACACCAATTACAACAAACTGCAGAAGAGCTCATTCAGGAAGAAGATCTCATATCACCGACTCGATCAAGAAGAGCAGCGTTAGACATTGTAGGCAATGTTGCCAATGCCCTATTTGGAGTACTGGACTCCAACTATGCTGAACATATGGCGGCAACCATAAACAAGGTCAACAGCAATGAAGAATTCTTACTGCATTTAGTAAAAAATCAAACATCAGTTGTTGATGCCACAATCAACATTTTAAAGGAGGATGCAATCAACACAAGTAAACACATTATAGAGCTTCAAAGGGCAATTGAACAGGAGTTCAACCAATTGGGAGCCGAACACACAAACCTTTACAATTCACAATTAATGATATCGTTGGTAGTTCAACTTTTCATGCTATCATCACATATACACAAAAAATTCCGGCAGCTATTCTTGCGAAGTAGCCCTTTTTAACAATAGAACCTCATCCAATTGCAAGGTGGAACACCAATTCAATAACATTTCACTCATTCCAACTTGGAAACCGAATAAGTGGATTTTTGCAGCTAGAACTGCAACTGAGCTTACAGCTGTGTGTGGAGACAATGTCCAAGAAGTCAACATAAATGGTTCCGGCACACTGTCCATCCAACCTGATTGCGTCATAAAAGGTGCTTTTTTAACAATCCAAGGCCAGGGAATTACTTCAACCATAATGCATTTATCATTTCCCGCATTTGGAAATATAACCTCAGTTGCAGAACCTATGGAATTAAAAAGAGTACTAAATTTTGACATTCATCAAGTAAATAATAAATTGGAACAGCTCACCAAAGTCCAGCAACAGTTACATGCCGACTTCCAGTTTCCTGAAGAAATCCAGCCATCCACACTGCATGATGTAACAAGCTATACTGTGATCGTGCTCATTATATTAATAATTCTCTGCTTGAGTATTTGGAAAATAAAAACTAAATGTCAGCAAAGAGCTATTCGACTTGGGACACCACCAAAACCTACTCCACGCCAGCAAAACACAACAGCTCTCGAACTTGTATAAAGAGTTGAGTAAACAAGATTACTCAACGGAGGGCCAGAATGTTTAGAATTCAATCCACAATTGTTTATTTTATGCGATCAGCAAAAATTTATGTCGCAAGAAAACTTTGCATGTAAGCGAGAATATGTTTGTATATAAAAAACAAAGCAAAAGAAAAGAACAAGAAAAAGAAAAATTACTGCTTAAGCAATAATGAATTAGTATTGAGCTTCATTGATTTAAATATTGATTATCTAGCAATAATAATGTATAAAAGAAATGAAATTTATTAATAAACATGAGTCCAATTGAAACCATTGTGTGATCAACTTAGGGACTTGTCTTCGTGTATCAACAGTTTATGTGCTGCTTGGTACAACTTGAATTCTGATATCTGCAGTTCATGTGCTGTATGGTTTTTGAATTCAAGCCGATATTTTGAAGTAAAAACACACATCGTATCTGTGATGTGTCATAATTTATATTGTAGGGTACTAAGAATGTAAGAGACAAAGAACAAAAGACTGCTTGGCAGTCAGCTATTAAACGCGTGCATCACATCACATCGTCTTTAAATCAGCTCTTTCTACAACATTAGTATTATCGACTAATAGCGCGTTTCTATATGGTGTTTAACTCTGAGATGTTTAGCTAAACACTTCGAGCGGTTCCACGTATGCGAGGTGTTTAAGTTTCACAGCTGTTTGTTTATTTACAATTGCAAGCAGTGTTGCCATTTGTAGGAAAATCACTTGAAGGGAAAGAGGGACAGAATTATTAAATTCGGCAAAATGTAGGGAATTTGTGGTATATTCTTAAATATTAAGAGATATTTTGAATATAGTTTCTTGTCGATCAATAAAAACGACAAAATAAACGTCTCGTCTCGTGGAGTTGGAAGTGGAAAACCCAGAAAAAACTATATCTGAAAGAATTTAGGAGGATTATAATTTTTACACGGTTTTGAAATCGATTTCTGTGGCATGGCCCATAACCTTAATTTTATTATTTTTGGTAAAAACTATCGTTCAGCATCGATACTCTACCAAGAATCATACAATACAAGATTATGACTTGCGCATATTATACATTTTTTTCGAATTTTTCCGTGTGTAAAAAAATTTAGGGAATTTTTTGTAGTTTGTAGGGAATTTTTAGTTTTGCTTTTGGCAAAATTGCAAAACATGAGCAACACAAATTACAATTATTTTGTGAAGTTAAAAGAAATGGATAATTCAAGCGACAAAAACGATCAAGATTTTATGGCATTTTTACAGTCGCTATTGATATCTGGAAAAATAATTTGGAAATAATTAGATAAATATTCAACGCAAAGTATTTCGTCTTTACCTTCCATTTTCGTTTTTTGTTTTGATTTTCTTTTTTTTGACAGTTAGATATGCATGAAATTCCGATACGAAAAATCGATTTTTTTCCTATCGATGAAAAAGTTTATGAGGTGTTAAAGAGATAAACACTTTGTTATCGTGTTTAACTTTTGTATGGCAAAACACGAGTTTAACACCTCGTTTAGGGCCCTAAACGCCTAAACGCGAGTTAAACATCATATGGAAATGCATTATTACGTAAACAATTTTCGTCCATTTAAAGGCAATTTTTTCGATTCTAAAAAAAATTGAATAGTTATTTAGGATGTCTGGTTTTTTTCAATGAATCTGTTTTTTAAGCCTTTCATTTCATGTTGTTATTTGAAAATTTTAAAAATAACGAACAAAATCACTCCTATTCTGAATAATATTTCACGTCAATTTTTCTGCCAGTTGTAATACAAATTTCTATTGAAACTGGCGGGAAAGGTCACACCAAATATTATTCAGAATAGCGGTGAATAAAGTTTTTTTCAAAGTAAAAAAAAATTTAAACTTTAAAACAATAAAAATTAATTAAGATTATTTCTATTCAGATGCATTTGAATTTGTTATGAGCTGAACTTTTCTTTCTTATAGCAAATCAACAGATTCCTATTTTTGTTGCATTTTTGGGTCCCTTTTCGGGTTTCTCTTTTCTGTTTTTTTGCAGAAGAACAATAATTAACTTATGAGTGTGAAAATGTTTTTCTAGCGATGCACAGTGGGGTATTTGATGCCGTTTTTGAGCCTTAATTCGTATGAGGCTTCCATAGACTAAATTATATTTTTGTATTCTTAAAAACATTAAAATAAAGAAAAAAATGTACATATGTTTCAGGCAATTTGTTTTGGCATTTTTTTTTTAAAAGAAAATGTCTTGCGTGTTTGTGATGTATTAAGCCAGCTATATAGAAATGAATCGCTGCTCTAGCGAACAATGTATGTATTTAATAAGGTGGCCATTTTTTGCGATGGTGAGATTTCCTCGTTCCCAGGGGCTTAAAATATCGGTAAGAATCAAAAACTTACATGTGCAAAATTTGATGAAGATTAAGCAAAGTTTAGAGGTGGCGCAACGGTCTTAAAGCGAAAAAATTAGTATTTTTCAGTTTTCAAATAGCCATAACTTAAGAACTGCTTTTCCTAGGTATGTACAATGTTGGAAAGACCTTATTAATTTTCAAAGCTGCACCTTTCTTTCAAAGGTTACACGACCCTATCTCTACACACACAAAAATTTCGGTATATGGGGCCCCTAATAGCCTTAAAAACCTCTTGATTATTCTTACTTAGTGGTCCTGTTTTTGAACGTGGCTCAAAAATTATTTAAACATGTGTCTGTGTCGGGTATTTTATTGGCAGGCTCGCCTGACTATAACACCCTTACTTGTTTCATATGAAAAACATGAGGTTCGCTAGCATTTTTTAAGTTTTCTCTATAAATCCTTGTCGGCCTTTAACGGCTTTCTAAATTTCCCTTGTTCAAAAAAATCTTATGAAATTTGCCTACTTTATGAGCATTTAAGTGTCACTAACTTCATTCAAAATTTTGCGATTCCGAAAACTTCAGCATATAACAGGTTGGCTGATAAGTCCCCGGTCTAACAAAGAAAAACACATTTTTTGTCAAAATTCGTTTTTATTATTCAACATAGTTCCCTTCAAGAGCGATGCAACGATTAAAACGACCTTCCAATTTTTTGATACCACTTTGGTAGTACTCCTTCGGTTTTGCCTCAAAATAGGCCTCAGTTTCGGCGATCACCTCTTCATTGCAGCCAAATTTTTTCCCTGCGAGCATCCTTTTGAGGTCTGAGAACAAGAAAAAGTCGCTGGGGGCCAGATCTGGAGAATACGGTGGGTGGGGAAGCAATTCGAAGCCTAATTCATGAATTTTTGCCATCGTTCTCAATGACTTGTGGCACGGTGCGTTGCCTTGGTGGAACAACACTTTTTTCTTCTTCATATGGGGCCGTTTTGCCACGATTTCGACCTTCAAACGCTCCAATAACGACATATAATAGTCACTGTTGATGGTTTTTCCCTTCTCAAGATAATCGATAAAAATTATTCCATGCCCATCCCAAAAAACAGAGGCCATTACTTTGCCAGCGGACTTTTGAGTCTTTCCACGCTTCGGAGACGGTTCACCGATCGCTGTCCACTCAGCCGACTGTCGATTGGACTCAGGAGTGTAGTGATAGAGCCATGTTTCATCCATTGTCACATATCGACGCAAAAACTCGGGTGTATTGCGAGTTAACAGCTGCAAACACCGCTCAGAATCATCAACACGTTGTTGTTTTTGGTCAAATGTGAGCTCGCGCGGCACCCATTTTGCACAGAGCTTTTTCATATCCAAATATTGATGAATGATATGACCAACACGTTCCTTTGATATCTTTAAGGCCTCTGCTATCTCGATCAACTTCATTTTACGGTCATTCAAAATCATTTTGTGAATTTTTTTTGATGTTTTCGTCAGTAACCACCTCTTTCGGGCGTCCACTGCGTTCACCGTCCTCCGTGCTCATTTCACCACGCTTGAATTTTGCATACCAATCAATTATTGTTGATTATCCTGGGGCAGAGTCCGGAAACTCATTATCAAGCCATGTTTTTGCTTCCACTGTATTCCACTGTATATCAAAACACGAAATTCCTTTTTTTCCATTTTTTTCACAATAACAAAAGTTGCTTCACAAAAGACGCTCTATCTCACAAACTAATTGACTTACAGACGTCAAATTTTGACACGAATCATTTGAAGGTTGCCACTATATAAAAATAATATGCATTTAATACTAGCGACGCCATCTATGTGTCAGACCGGGGACTTATCAGCCAACCTGTTAGAACACCCGTTACTTTTCGAAGCTAAAAATTTGGCATTTTCATATAAACGCTTAGAGGTACTATACAACAAAAAAAAAAACCAAAAAATTAAAGTTCAGGCTCAAAAAAAGTTTTCATTTACTGGAATGCCTAATGTGTTTTTAAGATAATGAAAATTTATGAAAAATTTTAAGAATTATTTAAAATTCAAAAAAATTTTTTTCTGAGTCTTCCTGTCTCCTCTTTGTCTCTTTAAATTTGCGCGGTTTCGTTGGGTGGATTCTAAAATGCTGAAACCAAAATATTTAAAATAGATTTTTTTTGATCAATAAAAATTCAATCGCCAACTTGGAAACCGCCAAAAAATTTTTTGTTTTCCAATAAAATGTTTAAAACTTTTATTTTTAAAATTTTGTATTTGGTATTTTTAACAAAAAACATAATTGGGACCGCCCCGGGTGACCCGGGGTGGCCAAAAAGGTAGGAGGTGCGGGTTTTCAAACATAGGGTTAAAAAAAAAACCAAAAAAAAACCCCGTTTTTTTTTTTTTCCAAAACAAAAAACCCGCTTCAAATTGAAAAAAAAAAACAAAAAAGGGGGGTCCCCCCAAAATTTTTTTTTAAAGCTTTTTAAAAGGGGGGTTTCGGTTTTTCCTTAAAAATGGGTTAAATTTGGGGTAGTTTTTTTTTTTTTAAAATTTATTTTGATGAAAAAAAAAAAAATTTTTTTCTTATTTTGTTTTTTTGTTTTTTTTTTTTTTTTAAACCTTTTTGTTACACAACATTTTATAATTTCCTTTTTATTTTTCCCGGCCTCGAACCGCAGAACCAGTTTAAATTGGTTCTAACCATTAGCTAAACAAGCAAGTTTAATGCTTTTGATCAAAACGCTGACTTGAGGTTTTGGTTGCTCAAGTTTTTTTAAAGAGTTTTGCGTAAAGAATTTTTCACTTTCACAGAAAAAAAATTCGAAAAATAAATTTAAAAAACAATTAACATGTAAAAAACGATTTTTTTTTTCAAGTTAAAAAAAAAAAATTAAAATGAACATAAAAAAATCTTAGGTAATTGAAAAAAAAAAATTTTTTCCAAAACGAGCAAGGGCTTGAACTCCCACCCTCTCGGTTGCGAAGCAGAGTCTTAACCTCAGGCTAACTTGCCTTTGGTAGCACAACGATCAGTTGAGGACTTAAAACAGACAACAATAAAGTACAAGTTTATACGAACTCACCCCACCTACGCTTATTTTTTGACTAGACGAGGGTGAGTCCAATTGAGACTCACCCCGGGTCGGTCGCGGTGCATATCATTTTCAGGTCGGTCCCATATGGACTCACCCAGGTCCGGTCCATTTGACACCGAAAACATTTCATTACTGCAGGGCAGAAATAAAAGCGGTATTCACACAGATGTGGATAGTTTGATAATTCCCAGTAGTCAGTAGGTCGCCCCCGATATTTGTGACATGCCAAGGTGCCAGTCCTTGATGACTAGCCATTTCACCTACCACATGAACCTGAAAGAGTAGATAGGCCTCAGCTCACATTTCCCTATTCGCTGCGTATGATTGTTTTTGCTGTTGTCTACTTTTACGTCGCATTCTGATCGTTTGCCCGTCAAGCGTTCGATAGCGCAGTGGTTCAAATTATGACTCGATAGCCGGGAGGTTCGGGGTTCAATCCCTGCGGGCGGCGAGAATTTTTCCTAATTTTTTTTACTTTTTTTATAAATTAGAGTTTGTTTTTTTTTGTTCATAGTTCAGTTATTTTGGAAGACAAACATTTTCCCCTAAATTTTTTAAGGTTTTTTATTATTTTTTTTTTTAATGGTTCATTTTCAAGTAAACAATTTTTGGAGTGAAAAAATTCGTTAAATACGTTTCCCAAAATCTGAGCAACGCTAAACTCAAGTGAGCATTTTGACCAAGAAATTAAATTCGTTCGTTTAGCGTAATGGTTAAGGCGTTCGCCCAGCGATCTGGTGGTCAGCGGGGTTCGAGGCTCGGAGGAGGCGAGAAAATTTTAAGAGAAGTAAGATAAAACAGATTTAAAATAAACAAGTAAGAAAGCTAAAGTCGGTCAAGCCCGACTTTGAAATACCCAGCGTCCCGACATTATGAGTGCACTATGTTTTTCTTCTCTATTTGTGGGCGTGGCAGTGGGAGGGCAACATAAATTATTTCCCTACACCCTTCATTCGCCTTGGTGAACCTATGTTGCGAATTTGAAGCTTCTACGCCTTTGACTTCGGAAGTTACGAAAAATCTTCATTTGTGGGCGTGGCAGTGGGCGGGCCACATAAAATTTTTACCTAGACCTTCCATTCGCCTTGGTGAACCTATGTTGCGAATTTGAAGCTTCTACGCCTTTTACTTCGGAAGTTACGAAAAATCTTCATTTGTGGGCGTGGCAGCGGGCGGGCCGTTAAATTTTTTTCCCACCACTTTTCGTTTGCCTTGGTCAACCTATTTGCGAATTTGAAGCGTCTACGCCTATTAATTCGGAAGTTACGAAAAATCTCCATTTGTGGGCGTGGAAGTGGGCGGGCCATATAAATTTTTTTCCTACACCTTTCATTCGCTTTGGTCAACCTATGTTGCGAATTTGAACCTTTTACGCCTTTACTTCACAAGTTACGATAAGCCCTTATTTGTGGGCTTATTTGTGGGCGTGGCTCACGGAGGGCGGCGTCCATTTTTTTCCAGGATATGTCCCTTTTCGTAGTTTACCAGTACACCAAATATCAATGGAATGTGTTGAGTGGTTCGCAAGTTACAAGCATTTTACTGAAAACACATTATATTCATTTGTGGGCGTGGCAGTGGGCGAATGTCTCCCATTTTTACTAAGGATCATACTCGGATCCCGATATACCTGTGTGCCAAATTTCGACTTGATTGGTCCAGCCGTTTCGGAGGAGATCCCACCACGGACGGACGGACAGACGGACAGACGGACGGACGGACGGACGGACAGACGGACATGTCTAAATCGATTCAGTTTTTGATCCTGATCATTTCTATATATATATGTCTATATCTCCGGAGCTTAGTTCTCCCTGTTACAAGATTCGCACAAAACTAATATACCCCGCTTACGCTGGGTATAAAAATAGATAAACAAAACAAATATAATAATTAATAAAATAAATAAATTTAAAAAAAGTCAAACCAAAAATGAAATTTTTCTTTTTTCTCAATCGCTGGTGCTAGGCCATTCTCCTGCCCCTTTTCGCTAGCGAAATGACTGGTTAAAGGTGGCGCATAAAAGGACGATCTGTCCCCGGCATTGAGATCGTAATGTTAAATTGCCAGCGTCTTGGATAAGAAAGGGACCGATCCCCGACACCCCAGTGACTAGTGAAATCGCTAGTGTTGCGGTGGCTCCGCTGACTACTGGGTTTTTGTCAGTTGTTTTTTTTTATGTTTTATTTTGTTCTTGTAGTTGACAACTCAATAGAATTACAAAAACAAAGTGCATATAATATATTATCGAATAACGAATAATAAAACTACTGACATCGGTGTGAATACCGCTAATATATGTAAGTCGTCAAAGACGGCCCAAGTTTTTCAAATTCATTTTTTGAATTTTTTTTTTGGAGGCCAATAATCTCAGATTTTCCCCTAACTTGAAGGTGTGATTCATTCATCTCTTACAGATTATAAATTCTGTTTGATTCAACCGTTAAAAGTGCATAAATGAATAAATTCCCTTTAAGAATTTAAAAATTCGGTACACTTGTAAAGTCTGTTAAATTATCGACGTGGTCCATCAGTCAAAAGACGCGTGCTGCATTTGATTGTTTTCAATTCTCGTACCTATTTGAACAATTCATTGTTTGGAAATTCCGAAAATCTTATGATGTGACAAAAGATCAAACATTTGTTTAGACTCATGCCAGTGTTTCTTAATGTATGATCACAAAGCCATTTAATTGCTTCAAAGTGTTTCAAGAGATCAATAAAAGTTTGGGAATCACTTGCTTGTCCTCACTAGTGAGTACTTTGAGTGCCCATTAAAGACTTTTTTTTGCTCTTGAGGTTGTCTTAGCTTCTATTAGGGTTTTTTCTTCGAATCTGTTTACCTCGTTGTAAGAAAAAATCAATCAAGTCTTTACAAAAAAAAAAAAAAAAAGGTCAAAACCAGAAATTTTCAGGGACAACCATGAATTTGGGAAATAAAAACAATAAAAACAAACTACAAAAAAGCGGGACAAAATGAAGTTGAAATCAAATGAATAAGCAGGCAAAATCAATTATCGACGCTAAGCCGCCAAGACTTTAGCCCATGAGATTTCATGAAGCTGTATTTGAGTTGAAAACACACGAGAAACAAAAATGAAAAAATTGCATAAGGGTCTTGGTCTGCATAAAAATGCGGTGCGGCCTTAAGGTGAGCTTTAATACGTGACGTTCAAGACACGGCGCAGATCAAAAATAGCTTTGAGCAAAGTGGAGCGCGCGCACGCAAATTTTGTATGAAAAACTAATGAATCGTCAATAAATAATCGTGGATAATTTATAAAATTAATAATTAAAATAATAGAAGATATCTTGCCGCAATGCATTTAATTGTGAGTATCAAGTGGAGTGACACGCAATAGTGAAGTTAATGCACTTTTTCTCATTGCATAGAAATTGATTTTAATCGCCGTTTTGGCATTTTTGGCACGGTGACGTGTGGAAAACTTAAGCTTCTCGCTTTCAAGGGTCCCCACGGCGGCTTTGTGGTTTGAAGGTAAAGAAACCGAAATTTTCTCAAACACGGATTTGGGGGGGTCGGGGCTTTGGAGGAGCACATGGTTTCGGTGGTGGTGGATTCCACAGCCATGGCTATGAGCATCACGAAAGTATCACAGTTTTCATAGTGCTGGATTTGGTGCGGCTGGCGGATTTGGAGGAAAATTCGGTTTTCTAGGAAAATAGATGTGCTCTTGTCCAAAAATAATCATAAACATTCATTGTTTTTAATTCGAATTCACCTATTCCATCATATTCAAAATAAATAAAATATAATTTTAAAAGCTTTTATTTAACTTCACTCGTACGTATATATGTCTCGGAATCTAGTAAGCGATATTTCATCCACTTCCACTGAAGCTATCGAGCTGAAATTTGTTCTAATGGTAATACACGATGCACAAATTGCATCCTTTTTTAATGGATGTTATTGAACTTAATTTGTACGTCTGCCCTAGATTCTTATACCCCGCTATTATGATAGACGATAAGCGGCCGATAAACGCTCGTGAGCGTTTCGCATAGAGGCCTTTTAAATTAGGGCCAATATTACCAAGCATATATAAAAATATTTTAAAATAAAAATCCGCTTTTGGTTTTTACCATTCCAATTTTTAAAAAATGTTGAAAATATTTTAAATCACCTAGGCACTGGTTTAAATATGATATCAAATTTGAGTTCGATTTTCAAAACCCAGCTGTTTGGAAAAATTCAAAGAAATAAGTTTTCAAACAAATGCAGTTTTGGAAATAACACATTACGATAGACAGGACTAAAATTTGAGTCACAGGGCAGCAATTTGAAGTACGAAACAATCGTTAGAATGGCTCTTTATAGAATCCGTTTTTTTAAAATAACGATCTAATCAGCTGTCAAATGTACTCACAGCCCTGGAAGTAGACGGTGCTGCCGTAAAATTCGATGCTTAAAAAAATGCGATATTGAAAATGAAAATTTTTTAAAAAAATTTTAATTTTAAAAATATTTTAAATATGCTTGGTAATATTGGCCCTTAGTCAATAGTTGACCGTCAATTCTCATTTTCAGTACAAAACGATAACATATCGGTATCGAAAAGTTGAGCGTTTTTGGTTGCACGTACTCGCTCAATCCGTCTTTGCTCCTTTCGTTTATCGAACTTATCGATGGCTGGGAGCAAATTTTGACATATATTTTATTCGTTTTCATTGTTCGTGGAACAGTATCACATGCTATTATATGTTATTATTATTTTTTTGATCAATTTTTAGGATCTTACATTCTTGTATGTACCGAAAACTATAAATTGAAGACTAATTTTTATGTTATGAGATATGAAGAAAAATGTGATGAATATAATTAAAATTTAAGGCGAAACTCCATAAACGACGGAAAGGACGTTTGTTGCGGTATACGGGCAAAGGTGAAAAAATTTGTGCTGCTCCCATTGAATAATGTATTGAAATGTATTTAAATGGAAGCAGCTAAATTTCTTCCGCCTCAAACGCCTGAAATGTTCCGTTGTTTCTGGCGTTTCGCCTTTATTCTTTTGAACATATGAAAAGCGGCTAGATAGTTTACTCCTACAAATTGTATATAGAATATATTTTCAAACAGAAAAATTTAACAGCTACTCACTAAAAATTGTCTTTTTCAAAAACATTTTTAATTCAAGCATTTTGAAATACTCCTTAGCATCTATAATTAAATTCCCAGCAAAGAACGTAACGGTTACATAACTCGTTACGTACCCGTTACAGCTACCTGATGTTGCGGTATTTTCTGCGTTACACGCTTATGGGCATCGGGAACTTTATACCGCAATGTTGCTGAAAAAATGTTGCGCATGTTGTGTACGTGTAGCAACCATATTATTCTGTTGCATGAATACGTGCATAAGTCATTCTCTTTCTAGCACACTGAAAATTTTGTGGATTTTTGCAGTACGCATAACCAGTGACTAACTCGTTATTAATACTTGAAAAGTAACTAATGTTAATATTTCTGCACCCTCCCGAAAACAAAAAATGCAAATATGTAAATTTCATTTTGTATATTTTGGTTATTTTATGTGTGACATAATTATAAATTAAGAAATGTATATTTTAAAAATTAAAGCTTTAATATGTACATTTATGTTAAAAAATTGAAAAATTTTGTCATTAAAGGCACTTGATAACAAGTGTTTTTTAATGATATATACATATATTTATACAAAAAAAAAAAATAGTTTTATGTATTTAAAGAGAAAACTCACAGCTTCATGCGTGTATAGTAATATAAAAAAAAATATATATTAAAATAAAGTTTAAAAAAAATCAAAATTTTATTGCTTAAAAAGTTATAAAAAAAAAAAAAGTTTAAAAGTTTTTCAGAATCCAATTTTTTGTTTTCCGTTTCCAACGTTTTTAACCCCTTTTGTACCCCTTTTTAGTTTCAAAAAAATCAATTAGCGGCTTAAAAAAAAAAATTTTAATATATAATTCCCATAATTTTCGTTTGTTCAAATTTAAATTTTTTTGAAGCGGTTTTTCTGGGCTTCTTCCCATTGTACACTTTTCGGTTTTCCTTCAAATTAAAAACAAAACTTAAAAAAAAATTTTATTTAAAAACACCAACCTTCTTTTTCAAAAAGAATTTTTGAAGAGAAGCCGCCTTCCTTCCCAAGTGATAAAACTTCTTTTTTCCTTCTTTTTAAATTCCCCTTTTAATTAAATTTTTACAAAACCAAGGTTTTTTTAAAATCGAAAGGGGTGAAAAAAAAGGCTGTTAAAATAATAAAATATTTTTTTGAGTTTAACTGAAAATTTTTTTTTATCTATTTGGTTAAAAATTTTAAAAAAATTTTTTGATTATAAAAAATTTTATTATTTGTAAAAAGTTTAAAACCGAGCTACTGATCTGGTTACTTAATTGAAAAAACAGCAGCACCAAAAGTAATTAAAAAATTCATAATTCCAAATGTATTGGTAACGCCAAAAGTGTGCATGAGTATTGGTATAGTTGCGGTATCTTCTTTGCTGGGTTCATTAAAACAAAACAGGTAGTGCTGTAATTCTGTTTCTGCTATCAACCTTAATCAGAGATACATAATTTACTTTGCTTGTATTTTATAAAATGTCACCCCTGTGTGGAAGAGGAAAATGTCATAAAAGGCATACCAAGCAAGAATTGACGATCAATTCTTTCGAGTAAGTGTAAAAGCGAATGCAACTCCAAAAGGGAATATCGATAGGAATTGACGGTCAACTATTGACTAATGTAAAAGGCCTCATATACAGTGATGCCAGGTTTTATCGATAAAAAAACCCTCATATATTGGAAAAAACCCATTTTTCCCCATTTTCAAAAAATAAAAACCCACGAAAAAACCCAGAATGATTTTTTGAAAATATGGGCGTACCGATTTCAAAATTGAACATTGGATTTAAACGCAATATTTTAATTATATTAATATTTTAATAAAAGTATCAAGAAAATAACAAAAAAACAAAGTAACTTAAAATTGTAGTAGTAAATCAGTGAATGTTCAAAAATTGGCCGTAAGACTGTGTGAGTGAGAAAAGAGCGAGCGCTCAAAAAAAAAATTTTGTATTAAATTCTTCTACGCAGTGAAACAAAAAAGCTGTACAGATGCGCGCGATGCTGTTTCGTCGGCCTCTTGCTACCGACTGAACAAAGAGCGTAAGCAATACGTGTGAAATGAGCGCCATCAAATGATGTATGGCGTGAACATCACTGTAGTAAATGTACCTTAAATGTAGTGCATAAATTTCGATATAAAATTACCCATACTTTTCCCCATGTCACGTTTTTTGAATGAAAAAAACCCAAAATATGGGGAAAAACCCACAATCTGGCATCATGCTCATATATTTGATTTTGATTACAATACATGATTTATTAATCGCTGCCATTTTTATTTCAATATGGCGGATGTTACAAAATGGCGATTTATAATTTTAACAGCAACTCCTATGATATGGGTATTAAATGAAAGAGCTCGATGACGAAACTGCAATAAGTAAAGTATGTCATTCTCCATTAAATATGGCGGACTGAACAAAACAGCGATTTTTAATTTAATAAGTTTCTGATTGTTAGCGATTTGTTAAGCCCCTGGTAACGAACGAATTCACCATCGTCAAAAGTGGACACCTTAATGGCCATATATGTATTTAAAATAAATACTTACATTACTAATGTAAAAAAAACAAGTAAGGGTGTTATAGTCAGGCGAGCCTGACAATAGAATACCCGACACATACACACATGTTCAAATAATTTTTAATATCAAGAGGTTTTTAAGACCATAAGGGGCCCCATATACCGACTTTTGATAGATTTCTTTATGAAAACTGCCCCTTTGCCACGCCCACTTTTCCAATTTTTGTTGAACTATAATCGGAGGCTTAAATATACGCTCAAATTTTAAGTTTCATTAAAATATTTCGAAAAAGTCCGATTTAAAGGCAGTTTTGGGATTTTTGTGACAGACCCAAACAGGTTGGCTGATAAGTCCCCGGTCTGACACATAGATGGCGTCGCTAGTATTAAATGCATATTAATTTTATATAGTGGCAACCTTCAAATGATTCGTGTCAAAATTTGACGTCTGTAAGTCAATTAGTTTGTGAGATAGAGCGTCTTTTGTGAAGCAACTTTTGTTATTGTGAAAAAATGGAAAAAAAAAGGAATTTCGTGTTTTGATAAAATACTGTTTTCTGAAGGGAAAAAATACAGTGGAAGCAAAAACTTGGCTTGATAATGAGTTTCCGGACTCTGCCCCAGGAAAATCAACAATAATTAATTGGTATGCAAAATTCAACCGTGGTGAAATGAGCACGGAGGACGATGAACGCAGTGGACGCCCGAAAGAGGTGGTTACCGACGAAAACATCAAAAAAATTCACAAAATGATTTTGAATGACTGTAAAATGAAGTTGATCGAGATAGCAGAGGCCTTAAAGATATCAAAGGAACGTGTTGGTCATATCATTCATCAATATTTGGATATGAAAAAGCTCTGTGCAAAATGGGTGCCGCGCGAGCTCATATTTGACCAAAAACAACAACGTGTTGATGATTCTGAGCGGTGTTTGCAGCTGTTAACTCGCAATACACCCGAGTTTTTGCGTCGATATGGACAATGGATGAAACATTCGCCTTGGTGACACTATGTTGCGAATTTGAAGCTTCTACGCCTTTTACTTCGGAAGTTACGAAAAAAAATCTTCATTTGTGGGCGAGGCAGCGGGCGGGCCCAGTTAAATTTTTTTCCACCACTTTTCGTTGCCTTGGTCAACCTATGTTGCGAATTTGAAGCGTCTACGCCTAAATTCGGAAGTTACGAAAAATCTCCATTTGTGGGCGTGGAAGTGGGCGGGCCATATAAATTTTTTTTCCTACACCTTTCATTCGCTTTGGTCAACCTATGTTGCGAATTTGAACCTTTTACGCCTTTTTACTTCACAAGTTACGATAAGCCCTTATTTGTGGGCTTATTTGTGGGCGTGGCTCACGGAGGGCGGCGTCCATTTTTTTTCCAGGATATGTCCCTTTTCGTAGTTTTACCAGTACACCAAATATCAATGGAATGTGTTGAGTGGTTCGCAAGTTTCTAAGCATTTTACTGAAAACACATTATATTCATTTGTGGGCGTGCAGTGGGCGAATGTCTTCCCATTTTTACTAAGGGATCATACTCGGTATCCCGATATACCTGTGTGCCAAATTTCGACTTGATTGGTCCAGCCGTTTCGGAGGAGATCCCACCACGGACGGACGGACAGACGGACAGACGGACAGACGGACGGACGGACGGACGACAGACGACATGTCCTAAATCGATTCAGTTTTTGATCCTGATCATTTCTATATATATATGTCCAATATCTCCGGAGCTTAGTTCTCCTGTTACAAGATTCGCACAAAACTAATATACCCCGCTTACGCTGGGTATAAAATAGAATAAACAAAACAATTATAATAATTAATAAAATAAATAAATTTAAAAAAAGTCAAACCAAAAAATGAAATTTTTCTTTTTTCTCAATCGCTGGTGCTAGGCCATTCTCCTGCCCCTTTTCGCTAGCGAAATGACTGGTTAAAGGTGGCGCATAAAAGGACGATCTGTCCCCGGCATTGAGATCGTAATGTTAAATTGGCCAGCGTCTTGGATAGGAAAGGGACCGATCCCCGACACCCAGTGACTAGTGAAATCGCTAGTGTTGCGGTGGCTCCGCTGACTACTGGGTTGTTTGTCAGTTGTTTTTTATATGTATGTATTATATTTTGTTCTTGTAGTATGACAACTCAATAGAATTACAAAAGCAAAGTGCATATAATATATTATCGAATAACGAATAATAAAACTACTGACATCGGTGTGAATACCGCTAATATATGTAAGTCGTCAAAGACGGCCCAAGTTTTTCAAATTCATTTTTTGAATTTTTTTTTTGGAGGCCAATAATCTCAGATTTTCCCAAAACTTGAAGGTGTGATTCATTCATCTCTTAGAGATTATAAATTCTGTTTGATTCAACTGTTAAAAGTGCATAAATGAATAAATTCCCTTTAAGATATTAAAAATTCGGTACACTTGTAAGGTCTGTTAATATTCATCGACGTGGTCCATCAGTCAAGACGCGTGCTGCATTTTGATATGTTTTCAATTCTCGTACCTATTTGAACAATCTCATCTGTTTGGAAATTCCGAAAAATCTTAATGATGTGACAAAAGATCAAACATATGTTTAGACTCATGCCAGTGTTTCTTAATGTATGATCACAAAGCCATTTAATTGCTTCAAAGTGTTTCAAGAGATCAATAAAAGTTTTGGAATCACTTGCTTGTCCTCACTAGTGAGTACTTTGAGTGCCCATTAAAGACTTTTTTTTGCTCTTGAGGTATGTCTTAGCTTCTATTAGGGCTTTTTTCTTCGAATCTGTTTACCTCGTTGTAAGAAAAAATCAATCAAGTCTTTACAAAAAAAAAAAAAAAAAGGTCAAAACCAGAAATTTTCAGGGACACACATGAATTTGGGAAATAAAACAATAAAAACAAACTACAAAAAAGCGGGACGAAATGAAGTTGAAATCCAAATGAATAAGCAGGCAAAATCAACTTATCGACGCTAAGCCGCCAAGACTTTAGCCCATGAGATTTCATGAAGCTGTATTTTGAGTTGAAAACACACGAGAAACAAAAATGAAAAAATTGCATAAGGGTCTTGGTCTGCATAAAAATGCGTGCGGCCTTAAGGTGAGCTTTAATACGTGACGTTCAAGACACGGCGCAGATCAAAAATAGCTTTGAGCAAAGTGGAGCGCGCGCACGCAAATTTTGTATGAAAAAACTAATGAATCGTACAATAAATAATCGTGGATAATTTATAAAATTAATAATTAAAATAATAGAAGATATCTTGCCGCAATGCATTTAATTGTGAGTATCAAGTGGAGTGACACGCAATAGTGAAGTTAATGCACTTTTTCTCATTGCATAGAAATTGATTTTAATCGCCGTTTTGGCACTTTTTGGCACGGTGGACGTGTGGAAAACTTAAGCTTCTCGCTTTCAAGGGGTCCCCACGGCGGCTTGTGGGTTTTGAAGGTAAAGAAACCGAAATTTCTCAAACACGGATTTGGGGGGTCGGTGGCTTTGAGGAGCACATGGTTTCGGTGGTGGTGGATTCCACAGCCATGGCTATGAGCATCACGAAAGTCATCACAGTTTTCATAGTGCTGATTTGGTGCGGCTGGCGCTTTGGAGGAAAATTCGGTTTTCTAGGAAAATAGATAGTGCTCTTGTCCAAAAATAATCATAAACATTCATTGTATTTAATTCGAATTCACCATATTCCATCATTTCAAAATAAATAAAATATAATTTTAAAAGCTTTTATTTAACTTCACTCGTACGTATATATGTCTCGGAATCTAGTAAGCGATATTTCATCCACTTCCACTGAAGCTATCGAGCTGAAATTTGTTCTAATGGTAATACACGATGCACAAATTGCATCCTTTTTTAATGGATGTTATTGAACTTAATTTGTACGTCTGCCCTAGATCTTATACCCCGCTATTATGATAGACGATAAGCGCCGATAAACGCTCGTGAGCGTTTCGCATAGAGGCCTTTTAAATTAGGGCCAATATTACCAAGCATATATAAAAATATTTTAAAAAAAAATCCGCTTTTGGTTTTTACCATTCCAATTTTTAAAAAATGTTGAAAATATTAAATCACCTAGCACTGCGTTTAAATATGATATCAAATTTGAGTTCGAATTTCAAAACCCAGCTGTTTGGAAAAATTCAAAGAAATAAGTTTTCAAACAAATGCAGTTTTGGAAATAACACATTACGATAGACAGGACTAAAATTTGAGTCACAGGGCAGCAATTTGAAGTACGAAACAATCGTTAGAATGGCTCTTTATAGAATCCGTTTTTTAAAATAACGATCTAATTCAGCTGTCAATGTACTCACAGCCTGGAAGTAGACGGTGCTGCCGTAAAATTCGATGCTTAAAAAAATGCGATATTGAAAATGAAAATTATTTTAAAAAAATTTTAATTTTTAAAAATATTTTAATATGCTGGTAATATTGGCCCTTAGTCAATAGTTGACCGTCAATTCTCATTTTCAGTACAAAACGATAACATATCGGTATCGAAAAGTTGAGCGTTTTCTGGTTGCACGTACTCGCTCAATCCGTCTTTGCTCTCTTCGTTTATCGAACTTATCGATGGCTGGGAGCAAATGACATATATTTTATTCGTTTTCATTGTTCGTGGAGACAGTATCACTGCTATTATATGTTATTACTTATTTTTCTTGATCAATATTTTAGGATCTTACATTCTTGTATGTACCGAAAACTATAAATTGAAGACTAATTTTTATGTTATGAGATATGAAAAAAATGTGATGAATATAAAATTAAAAATTAAGGCGAACTCCATAAACGACGGAAAGGACGTTTGTTGCGGTATACGCGGCAAAGGTGAAAAAATTTGTGCTGCTCCCATTGAATCAATGTATTGAAAATGTATTTAAATGGAAGCAGCTAAATTTCTTTCCGCCTCAAACGCCTGAATATGTTCCGTTGTTTCTGGCGTTTTCGCCTTATTCTTTTGAACATAAGAAAAGCGGCTAGATAGTTTTACTCCCTACAAAATGTATATAGAATATATTTTCAAACAGAAAAAATTTAACAGCTACTCACTAAAAATTGTCTTTTTCAAAAAACATTTTTAATTCAAGCATTTTGAAATACTCCTTAGCATCTACCCGACAAGAAAAATAAGTCACAAAAAAGTCACCTTGACTCCTGTGTGACTGAGCTCGTACTAAAAATAGGTCATGCGGACTTAAATTTTAACTTAAAAGTGACCGAAACAGCGCAAAATTGTGTGACAATTTTCTTGTTACTGTGTTAGTCACACGAAACTCAACAGAAACTATTCAGTTACAAACTAGTCACAGAAAACATCTCAGAAACAAGCAGAAATCACACAATATAAGCGCTCAATAACGTACTATTTGAAATGTTGCCACTGATTTTTAATAAATATTTCTTGCTATAAATTTGTTGCCACCAAATTTTACAACTGACAAGAAAAAAATCTTTCATATTGAATTGAATAAATAATAAATAGACTTTGAGCATCAGTTCAGCTTATTTCCAAAACGAAATTTTACAAACGCTTCCAGTTTTATGGTGAAATAATGCATGCTACCCCTTCAAAAATGACGCCCCTCAAGAAATATGCTTATTTTATAATTTATGTTAAAATTATAATATTTTCAAATCTTTATTTTGGCCTTAGAAATGTAATTTTTTGTAATTTATGATAAATGCATACCATATATGATGCGTTTTAAATACGCTTTTTTGCTTAAACCTAATTTTGAATCATGTTGAAGTACTTTGTAGTTTTTCAATTATAACCTCTCATAAGATAATCAATTATATAAAAAATGGCAGATTACTTTAAAGTTCTTGAATACGTATTTGAAACCCCATTGTGACCAAATCAGTTGTCAACGGCTATTTTCAAACACTATAGAAACCGTTAAGGTTGCATAGGAATGATTCGCAACCTAATAGCTACTGTTCAGTGACTACACTAGTGCGATTAAAGTAGAACTACGACTAAATCGGTTACTTACTATTCTCATCATCGGTTCCACAAAAAATAAGTGCTGCCCATATGAGGCAATCTTCCCTTTTTGGGGGAATTTAGCTATTGCGAGATTAAAGACCTCAATAAAAACTCTTATCACATCAAGGATTTGTGCAATCGCAAAAAAAAAAAAAAAATTGAATATTTAATCGCCCAAATTAGTTAAACATTATTCCTTATATTAATATTCGCAATTTTTAGATTCCGCCGCTTTTGCGAAAACTTTTATTATAAAAGTGATAATGTTCGTTATATCTTGTGAGAACCCTAGGGTCGAAATTTTCAAAGGATTATCCATACATTTCTTTTTTTTTAAATGCAAAATAAATATTTGAAAGTATAAGTTATTCCTTTTCTCAAAACCCGAATATTTTTTTTGCCCGACTGCGACAGAAAGAGGGTAATGTTTCTCGTGCCAGTAGGTCGCCTCCGACATTTGTGACATGCCATTATGCCAGTCTGTGATAACTAGCAATTGTGCTAGCCAAAAAATGAATGGTGTGAAGTATATTTTTTGTTTGTTTGTTTTGTGCTGGAACATATCGCACCCCGTCAACTAAAGTTGTACAACTCAAAATTTTGAATCTTTTTCATAAGTCACATGTCTACCTATACAATAAGTTATACTCCATTATTGGTATTGTAAATAGCAATAAAACACCATTATGTCTTTTTTGCTGCAATGATTTGATCACTTGTTGGCATTGACAAAGGGACTCATTTTGAGTTAGTGCTTTTTTGATTATTTGATTTGAGTTAAAATTTATGCTGTGCCCTTTTAATGATAAAATTCGGTTCTTTTTGTTCAACTTTAAATCATCAAAGAGTCATCACCAAAATAATACAGAAATAATTTGGTAAAAAAAATTTATCAATAGGAACATAACTCAAAGACAATTATTTTTCTAAAAAGTGTTAAAATCAATTCTTTCTTCTTCGCAAAAAAGCGTTTTATTTTACAAATATGTTTTCATTAGCTCAAATACATTTGTTAGTATTTTCTGAAAAATTACAAATTTTGAGTTGTGTCTCCTTAGTTGCCGGGGTGCGATATGCAAACAATGGCGCCAAAATTCAGGTAAATGCTTTGGTGTGCACGAAATAAGTTTGAATATGCATCATTTTAACTTTTTACATAATATTATGTGGACAACACTGATTTTTTAAGCACTGAGTAGCTACATGGGTACCAAGCAGCTAATTTAAACTGCACTATTGTTGTAGAAGAACCCGCAAAAATTTGTTTTTCTTGACCCTTTTTCTATGATCTCGTTCAAGCCCTACTTTTTTTCGCTATTTTGAATCGAATCTATGTTTAAAAAAATTTTTATAGACATGTGTTTGCTGCTATGATTCGCCAAATAAACTAACAACATACTATTGGTCACACAAATGTATAAAGTCAGTATGAAATAACTTGATAGCTATAATACAGACTCACGCATGGCTACAATGACAAGTTTTTTTTTTAGTCGCTTTAAGTATTGAATGAAACCCTTTTGTGCCTACTCTTACTTGCCACAGAGCAGTTTCTTGAACGCGCTCAGTAACAAAAATCTGATTCGGTTGCATTGAACTTATTCGAAACTCGACAGTGATTCGCAGTTTCAATCCATATAATTTGTAACCGATAAATATAGTTATGTGTGACTCCTTAAAAAAGAAGTTACAGAAAACCTCTGTTTTGACATCTCGGCAACTGGATTGGTTTCATGAAACTCCTTTTACGACTATTCAGCAACTGATTTTGGTTGCAAAGCATTCTGTGTTCTGCTCGGGTATAATTAAATTCCCAGCAAAGAACGTAACGGTTACATAACTCGTTACGTTACCCGTTACAGCTACCTGATGTGTGCGGTATTTCTGCGTTACACGTTATGGGCATCGGAACTTTATACCGCAATGTTGCTGAAAAAATGTATGCGCAATGTTGTGTACGTGTAGCAACCATATTATTCTGTTGCATGAATACGTGCAAAGTCATTCTCTTTCTTAGCACACTGAAAATTTTGTGGATTTTTGCAGTACGCATAACCAGTGACTAACTACGTTATTAATACTTGAAAAGTAACTAATGTTAATATTTCTGCACCCTCCCCGAAAACAAAAAATGCAAATATGTAAATTTCATTTTTGTATATTTTGGTTATTTTATGTGTGACATAATTATAAATTAAGAAATGTATATTTTAAAAAATTAAAGCTTTAATATGTACATTTATGTTAAAAAATTGAAAAAATTTGTCATTAAAGGCACTTGATAACAATGTTTTTTTAATGATAATATACATATATTTATACAAAAAAGAAAAATATCAGTTTTCATGTATTTAAAGAGAAAACTCACGCTTCAGGCGTGTATAGTAAGTATAAAAAAAATATATATTATAAATATGTTTAAAAAAAATCACAGCTTCATGCGTGCTTAAAAGTATAAAAAATATTAATCATATACATGGTCCTCCATCAATTTGTGCGTTTCCGTTCAGATTCCTCTTATCTCTAAAGTTTTTTGTTTTAAGTCGGTTGTGTGCCAAATCGATGGACTTCTTAACCTCGATATGTACACTTTTTCGGTTCAGTTCAAGAAAAACTTTAAATAAATGAAAGAACAAGAACTTAAAAAAAAAATTTAAATATTGATAAATACACCATACCATTACGAAATTTTGTCAAAAAGTTTAAATTTTTGAGAGAACGTTTTTCCTCGCCTTCCTTCCAATTGCTGACTAGCAAACTTCGTTTTTTTCTCTTCATTTTTACAATTACCACCTTTTAATTAAATTTTATTTCACAACACAACCGGCTTCTTTTTCAAAATGGCGACAACTGTTAGTGAAGTAGAAAAAAAAGCAAGCGTGCTGTGCCAAAGTGAATATAAACTCATTACACTTTTGAGTTCCTCAATTCATGAGCGATGTCAGGTAGTTTTTTTTTTTAATCGAAGGGGTCGATATTAGGCATGTAATGAAATTAATAAAAATAATTTGTTTTGAGTTACTGAAAAAAATCCTTTATCTATTTGTAAAATTAATTTGATATTAAATTTCTATATTGTGTAAAAAGTAACCGAGCTACTGATCTGGTTACTTAATTGAAAAAACAGCAGCACCAAAGGTAATTAAAAAATTCATAATTCGCATGTATTGGTAACGCCAAAAGCTGTGCATGAGTATTGGTATAGTTGCGGTATCATTCTTTGCTGGGTTCATTAAACCAAAACAGGTAGTGCTGTAATTCTGTTTTCTGCTATCAACCCTTAATCAGAGATACATAATTTACTTTGCTTGTATTTTTAAAAAATGTCACCCCTGTGTGGAAGAGGAAAATGTCATAAAAGGCATACCACGCAAGAATTGACGATCAATTCTTTCGAGTAAGTGTAAAAGCGAATGCAACTCCAAAAGGAATATCGATAGGAATTGACGGTCAACTATTGACTAATGTAAAAGGCTTCATATACAGTGATGCCAGGTTTTTATCGATAGAAAAACCTCATATATTGGAAAAAACCCATTTTTCCCCATTTTCAAAAAATAAAAACCCACGAAAAAACCAGAATGATTTTTTGAAAATATGGGCGTACCGATTTCAAAATTGAACATTGGATTTAAACGCAATATTTTAATATTTTAATAAAAGTATCAAGAAAATAACAAAAAAACAAAGTAACTTAAAATTGTAGTAGTAAATGTACCTTAAATGTAGTGCATAAATTTCGATATAAAATTACCCATACTTTTCCCCATGTCACGTTTTTTGAATGAAAAAACCCAAAATATGGGGAAAAACCCACAATCTGGCATCACTGCTCATATATTTGATTTTGATTACAATACATGATTTATTAATCGCTGCCATTTTTATTTCAATATGGCGGATGTTACAAAATGGCGATTTATAATTTTAACAGCAACTCCTATGATATGGGTATTAAATGAAAGAGCTCGATGACGAAACTGAAATAAGTAAAGTATGTCATTCTCCATTAAATATGGCGGACTGAACAAAACAGCGATTTTTAATTTAATAAGTTTCTGATTGTTAGCGATTTGTTAAGCCCCTGGTAACGAACGAATTCACCATCGTCAAAAGTGGACACCTTAATGGCCATATATTATATGTATTTAAAATAAATACTTACATTACTAATGTAAAAAAAACACGTAAGGGTGTTATAGTCAGGCGAGCCTGACAATAGAATACCCGACACATACACACATGTTCAAATAATTTTTAATATCAAGAGGTTTTTAAGACCATAAGGGGCCCATATATACCGACTTTTGATAGATTTCTTTATGAAAACTGCCCCTTTGCCACGCCACTTTTCCAATTTTTTGTTGAACTATAATCGGAGCTTAAATATACGCTCAAATTTTAAGTTTCATTAAAATATTTCGAAAAAGTCCGATTTAAAGGCAGTTTTGGGATTTTTGTGACAGACCCAATGTTAGGTTCAGTACAAAGATGACAAACGATTCCACACGTTTCAGTTCCTTTGCACTCGGCGTACACTGTAATTTCCAAATTTCATCACATAAACAGTGGTGGTGAGTTTCGTTGTGTCTTTGCTCCAACTGTTGCCATGAGCTTTTCACTAAAGTTAACATGTAACATTCTTTGACGTCTGCAACATAAGCTTTGGCTATGTATTTGCCTTATGATTTTACTCCGAGCTTTCGTAAGAGTACGCTCGCAAAAGTTCGCTCTCTCTTTTTTAAAACAAATTTGTTGGTTTAAGTCCTTCGATTGCTATTCAGTTTGACGGCATATTGAAACTTGCAGGCAACTTAAGGGAGAGCTTTGCATGACTTTTCATTCCGTCGACTTTAACAAGTAGAATGAGTGCGAATTGAAAAACTTGAAGAAAAATTTAAAAAATTTCTTATTAATAAATTGTTTTTAACTTCAATGTTCAACTATGAGTAATACAATGGAGCAAACAATATTCGCGAGAAATTTAATCGAAGCCGTACGCGAGCATCGTTGTCTCTATGACAAAAAGGATAGCTTCTACTTTAATCGACGTCAGAAGGAAAAGGCATGGCATATTATCGGATTGCAGCTGGGCAAAAGTGGTATTTAATGGTTGGAATCATTTCAGAGGCTGATGTGAGAAAAAAAAAAATATTCTCCAATTTCAGATGTTGCTTGCCACAGACGTTGGAAACTTCTTCGTGAAAAATTCGCCAAGGAACTGAAAAAGCGAGACCGTGCGTTGCAGAATGGTGAGCATTTCCAGAGCGATTGGAATTGTTTTGATAACATTATGTACATTGAAGACCACATAGCACCAAGAAGGTGAGAAGTCATCCCAATTCAGTTCATTTATGCATTTATGCACAAGTTTAATTGTTCCTCCAAGCGTAGAAAGAATGATAGATTGCCAATTGAGATGGCGAAGAATGTGAGAGTGAAACCAGTGGCTCAAGAGCATGTTTCGAATGCAGATACAACAACGGAACAACCTCAATTTTGTCCAACGGGACTTGATTTTTTAGCACAATTGTCGAAGGCAGCATTGCAAGCAACGAATCAATCAGATTCAAATGATTTCTCCGCACAGCATATAACATTGGAAACAAAAATTGAAATGGACGATAGTCAAAAGGAAAGCGAAGCGTTCTCTGATTCCGATTGCTCTTCATATTCATCTATTGATGAAACACCACCAACGATCAACTCAAATGAAACAGTCGATGCATTGTTGAAGGAGCTTCGATCTAACAAGGAAATCGGTCTTACCTTTGTAAAAAATCTCACCAATGCACTCAAGATCAATAATCTGGACGCATTGAAAGGTAATTCACAAGACGAGACTGTGCCGAAACCTTCCGCTATACCTGAGCCTGCTTTAAGGATGACGTTATCAGAAGTACCTTACTTAGAGTGAATGGGATGAAGAGCCTCGCAAACCAAGTTTTGAATGAAAATTTGTCCATGGAGGTTACATCTTCGGCAAATCAAATAACTGCTGATCTTAGAGACGAAATATTTGGGAAAATGGTGGTTTCTATGCTTGCGGACATAACCGACGAAGAATGTAAGATGATGCCAATTTGGCATTATGCAGGTTCTCATTAATTCAAAAAGGGCCTGTAGAAGCAAGCAAATTGCGGGCCAGTGACAAGGGACTTGAGCAGCAGCAGCAGCCGTGAATGTACAAAACATTTTTTATTACAATCGCCAGTTCGAAAATCGCCCCCTCAAGACAAAATCATCCACCAAGTCTTCAACGACACACAGTGCGACGAAACAGAAAATATGTACAGTATACTCCCGGAAAATTAATCGATTTGTCCCGAGGGTTGTAAACTTTTCTGAAAAATTAACTTTTCCTTCGAATTTTGAAAATATTCGAAATCTAATAAGTAGAGGGATATAATAGCATTATGTACGATTTCATTCAACATTTAATAAAACCACTTAAGATAGTTCATACTAAACATACTAAAACTAAAAAAAATAATTTAATTTAGTAATGCTGTTTTCAGACTATTGCAGTTAACTGATTTTAGCTGTTTTGATTTTTGCATTTATTTATTTCATTTTTGGTGCTAAATTCAGATTTAATTTATATGCTAAAATCACAGAAGCTGAAATTAGTTAAATTTAATAGTCGAAAGCAGCATTACTCCTACCCCCCAGTTTCACGAACGAATTTAAATGAAACTTAAATAAAAATTAACGTTTTTTTTTTTTACGAAATTTGAAAGTTCCTTTCGTTTAAGTTTTGTTTAAATAGCTTGGTGAAATCGGCTCTTAATTTACAAACTAAAATTTTCTAAGCTATTCCCTCTTTTTGAAACCAAAAGGCCATAAAATTCAGCTATAAGCGCATACATATTTATAAACAGTGCAAAAAAAAAAACTTATTTGGTAGATTTTCTTTCCAATCTTGGTTGCTAAAAACTCTCGTAAAGAGCTCTCGCAATATTGGAATTTGCGCTTAAAAAAACATAGTTTTGTCCGATTCCCGGCACAGGCGAAACGGAGTCTAATGCTCCAAGCCTAGCACTGGTTTTTCAAAAAATCGCATGTTAGGAGCACAATACATAACAAGACATACTCACACAAAACAAAGAAAACCTCATTGGTATCACAATGGGCCGATTAACGGCCTAAGTGGCAGCCACTTCAACCTACCCTACCTACCACCTTGGGTTTATGTGTGTGTGTGTATATTGAATGTTTACGAAACTCTTTCAAAGCATAGCGAGAAAATCGGTAATTATAAGTCAGCTCAAAAAAGTTAATTAAAAGTTAACTTTTTAAGGCTTTCCAAGAGAGCAGAAATTCGACTAACTTTTCGCAACTGCAGTTTATGAATCGCCATCTTGTTTTTTTGCTGACGCCGGTCATATAAAACGGGAAAATCATATAAACGTTTTGTGTCTTGAATAAAAGAACTTACGAATTCATTAGAAAGAAACTGGCATATTTGACCCTCATTGTGGCCCAGCCATTAAATTCAAAGTAAAAAAAAAAAAAAAGGTTCTACACACAGAAAAATATGACCACATAAAATCGATAAGATCCCCTTATTGAGCGATTTTATAGAGAAATCTTCTTAAACTATATGAACGATGTGCTTTTTCCATAGAATGCATAGAGAAAATCTTATTAAAACATTTTAATAGATATCCTCATATATTTAATGTGAATATCTCATTATTTCTGTTGAAGAATATGGAAAACTTCTTGATATATTCAAATAATAAGGTGAGCATATCAATCAAACTATGTGACATTCTTATAAAAGTGACCTTTTGATAAATTATCCTTATCGCTTTAAGAAGAAGGCTTTTTAATATAAAAAGCAAGACTTATTGCTTTAAAAAAGTATATGAATTCCGTATTCATTCCATAGTTTAAAAAGACAGACCAAGTTCTTTTTGCACTTACATTGATATAGTCAATCTAGCAAGCTGAAATCATATCTCGCGATGGCGTAGTTGAAGTGTGCTAGACTTGTAATCTGGAAGGTCCGAGGTCGAACCCTGCCGCAGGCCAAAGAAGTTGTGTAAAAATTGAGGATAAAACAGGCAAGTAAATTTCGTGGGAAAAAATACGGGGAGCAGAAGAAAGTAAGTTGGACACACGAGCCAATAAAAAAAAGTTGTTTCGTCGGGCCTTCCGAAACCCCACGCATAAGCAATTTAAAGAAATTGCTATAAAATCTTTTTTTTTTTTAATTTTTTAAGCATAAAAACTTTGGTAAAATCTTTTATTTCTCAGTTTTTCAAATAATGTAAATATTAAATTATCTACTTTTCAAAAAAAAAAAAAAAAAAAAAACCAACGCTCGCTGGAGCAGGGATCGAACCCTCCGAGCTGGTTTTTTACAAGAATTCATATCAAAATGATAAGTTATCTTCTTGACTTTTCGTTCAATTTTTCGTTAAAATAAACAATAAGTTGTTCTCTATGGTTTCAATAAGACAATCTTCTTGGATAAAAACCATAGAGAAATCTTATTGTTTTTCTTCCATTTTATGTGGTATCGTTTTCTCTGTGTAAGTATCCGAAATCTAATCGCAAGCGAAAGGAGTGTTTTTATTCTAATTGGCATCGTCGCTATTATTAAAATTTTATTTGTGTAAACGACAATTTAAACTCAGTGCAAGGAGTCCAGTTCCAGTGTCTATATTTGGATGAAGAAGTAATTTTTCTCATTCGATAGCTTCTTTCTTGTTTCTTAATTGCATTTTACAATTGCCTTTTGATTCTTCTCTAAGGAGCTATCTCTGTTAGAAAAGAAAAATTTTATATAAAAAACGCTTCAGAAATGAATCAGAAATTTTCTGGTGTTTTTTATATGAAGTTTTCCATTTTGGTTTCATTTTTAACAGAACTGGAGATTGCGTCCAAGAAAGTAAATTTCTCAAGTTGCAACAAAATGGCATACCTGAGGCGTCTGAAGTTGACTAAAGCGGTTTCGAGAAAGAAACTAAGGCCCATTTACAACTGTTCTGATTAGCGGCCTTTTACATGGTCACGTTTTCCTGCAAGCAGCGCATCATGCAAAAGAATGTCATACCTTTTATACATACATTTCATACATTTTTTGCTTTTTCATGGTCATTCTTTTCAATCACGCCACACTTGACTGCAGGTAAACGTGATCATGTCAAGGCCGCTATTCAGCCTTATTCTTGTACGAGGGTATTCCGAAAATGTCCGACTTTAACGTGAAGTCGGCAGCACTCATAATTAAAAGATTTGGGATAGCTTGGGAAAAGAAAAGCATGGAAAAGCTTTCCGCGTATTGTGAGCCGCGTTTGTTTACATTAGACCAAAAACTTGTTGAAATATATGTTTTCAACGCTCTGTTACTGCTCTTTAGGCGTTGAAAAAATCATAATTTTGGGCGCCGTGTGTAGATTTACAAGGAAATTATGTAGAAAAGTATAAAAAAATTTTAAAACATATGATTCGTGTCTTTGTTGGGTCACAAGCTTTTCAGACCACCCTCGTACAATTGGAATCAGCTGTTTAGCTAAATGACAAATCGTTGAATTGATAGTCGAACCACTTATCAATAACATTTCATTAGCGCTAATGAAGGGTCGGTAATGAATAAGTGGAACTGTAGCACAAGTCTCCCGATTTTCCAATTAACGAGAGTCGACTGAACATATTAATTTTTATATATTTTTAGCTCACAGAACAATACACAAACGTTTGTTTTGCAGACAGTGTTGTTCCGCTGTATACCGTTTTACGTACATTTCTGTCCACCGTATTCCTTCATGCGGATGGCTCAAAAACAGAGCTGCCCAAAGTGGTAGCTTCAAGTGGGAATGAGCGTAAAAGAGAAAATCTTTTCACACGCATAGAAACTGTGAGCGAGAGATGAAAAAGGAAAAAATCTGTCGCAACCCTGCAGTAAATATCACTAGTGCTAGTCATTCTTGTACTAGTGACCATCTGTACCCATGGTGTTGCCTTCTGCTATTGAAAGTTTCTATCAACGTATATGCGAGAGGAAATCAGATGCTGACACTAGTGCGCTACAGTATAAAGTATAAATTTACTGAGTGAAAACAAAAATTTATGCGAAAAAAAGGGGGGAAATAAAACAGAGCGACACAGTTCTTGTTCATATTGTTCATATTTTTTCCATATTATCTTAAAATGACAGCTTAAATTAAGACTAAACAATTCTTCAAATACTTATTTGAAAATGCTCAAGAATCTCTGTTAAAGCAATTTCCCTCATCTAAAATGATTCAATTTGTGCAGCAGAAAAGTTGGTGGAGTCTAAGCCCTGTGCGGTAGAATAGGTAGAATGACAATTGGGGGAAATTATAAGGTAGATCTACCGCATATGCGATAGAAGTGGCCACACTGGTTCCTATGCATGTGAAAAAATTTTTTATTAAGCTCATTCACACTTGAAGCTACCACTTTGAGCAGCTAATTTCATATCCATATCTCTGGTTATTTTGTCTCTGATGCACCACTGGTAACATAGGGGTAATTGAGTCCGCATTTACTGCAGGGTAATAAAGGAAATTTGTAGAGGCAATGTAAATTTTTCAAATCAGTGGAATGACGAACTTCGAAGAGGCTGGACGTGTGTCGCTCTGTTTTAAATTTTTGTTCCTTTTTCGTATAATTTTTGGTTTTCACTCAGTTAAAGAGCGTTAGGAGTTTAGTATGCTATAGACTTTCGGCGAGGCACGACCTATGTCGCTTGATTTTTTCTTACTCTCTAGCATTTTAAATTTTATGTGTTTGTTGTACCACTACATTTACATGAAGTCTAATTGCGCCTGTAGTGGTGGGCAGCTCTGCTCAAAAATCATAATGGGCAAGCCAAGAAGTTGTGATGTCAGTTTAATAAAGAATACGATTTTGGAGTATAAGCAACGGATTTGTTATCGTAATCGAAACAATGTACCCAAAATTATATCCAGATATGATCCAGTTTGGGCAGAAATTTCCCAAAGGTTAAACGGTGTGAAGACGCCGGCAGCGCTATACACATATGTAACTTGTAATAAAGACAACATACGTTGTTTGCTGGAAGGCGAAACAAGTTCCGCAAACAGTACAATAAATTCTCAGAATTCCATACCAAACGAAGTAGAGAATGGAATTTTGAAATTTACAATACGAATCCCTGCTGCGGATTGATGGTCGTTGAGAAAACCCGGATGAAAAAAATTGAAGAAGGAGGCAAAAATCAGATTCCGGCAAAAGGTTACGGTGATATTGAAACCAGGTTAGTAAAGCGATGTTGACGGAATGTGTAAACGGGCGTATTACGAACGTTGTGAAATGTTTGTCGAGCTCGCAGCGCTCATAGAGCTCTCTCTGCTCGTTTTGTGCACTTGGGATGACGATTCCTATTTTTACATGATTTGTTTAAAGATTTTTAAATTATATTTGATATACTAACAGCCGGTTTCACCAAATCTTTTTAAATGAAAATTCATTCAATTTTTCCAAAAACCGTTTCACCATTCAAAATTAATTCGAATTTAAGTCGACATAGTTGGCAAATTAAATATGACTTAAATTATTTTCCTTTAAAAGGCGGGATGTACACAATAAGATATATCGAAAGAAAAAAATTTTTTTAAGGCTAAAGTTGCATCGAGAATATGAAATAATTTTTCTCTCTTCACTTTGCATCTCCTGCCAAGAACAGCATATTTTTCTATCAAAATATCTAGTAAAATTGGTAAAAAAAAAATCGGCGGTTCTAAAAAGCCAATGAATTCGACTCCTAATTAAAATTCATATCTGTGATTTTCATAGCATTGCCATATTATTTATTTGTCAAACTGAAATTTTGCTGAAACTCAAAAAATTTAAGTCCAATTCAAATCGTAAATTAAATTAAAATTAATTTTTATTTAACTTTGAATTAAAATTTTTAGTGAAACCGGCCGTTATATTCGTTCGGAAAGGAAAGACACAGTGCCGAGACGCTGGGTGTATTGAAGTCGGACTTTAGCTTTCTTGTTCAAAATTATTTTCGACTATGGAATCAAATTGGGAATATTTGTCATGTTTTCCTTCTCTTCCTTCTCCTGCTCCTCCTCCTCCTCCTCTGTAGTGATCAATGAAAGTAGTCGCATTCTTTTTATACCCGACACACTCTGTGTCGAGGGTATATTGCGTTTGTTGGGTTGTGTGTAACACACAGAACCAGTCGAGATAGACCAGGAGATTCGATTTAGCCTTATCCATCTGGCTGTCTGTCCGTCAATTCTCTAGTATTTTTCAAAATCGAATGTATTGAACTATCTCACCGAAATTAAGTATTTCCTGTGTGTAGGGTCTGTCACAAAAATCCCAAAACTGCCCCAAAGTCAGAACGTTTGGAGATATTTCAATTAAACTTAGAATTTGAGCGTATATTTTAGCCTTCTATTAGAAGTAAAAACATTTGTAAAAGTGGGCGTGGCAAAGGGGCGGAAATTTAACAAAGGTCGATATATGGGGTCCCTTACGGCTTTCAAAATCTAGAATATTCTTTCTTAATGGTCCTGTTTTTTGGGCGCGGTTTAAATATTATTTAAACATTTGTGTCTGTGTTGGATATTTTATGGTCAGGTTCGCCTGACTATAACACCCTTACTTGATTTTTTTGTATTCTCAGGTATCTCTATTGTCTTCCATTACTTGTAATCGTAATGAATTAGTAATTCTTTCAAATTTGTAATCTAATTTATTTTGTTATCGAAATTTAACAGCTATGTATATAAAAATGAAAATGATTTATTAAAATTATACCACCATCAATACATTACTTTGAAAGTCTTAAAAATTTGTTAACCATTATAGGAACCTGGCAAGACTTTTTCCCGAAAGAAGTGTGGATGGCAACAAAAATATCTTGTGGCTTTAACTTGAAGAACAATTTTTTTGGCTCCAGTAGGAATTCTGGTTATCTTAATGGTTATTGTCGATGTGGATCCACGATCAAGGCCTGTATAAGCGAAGAAAGCAATAAAATTATTGCAATTGAATGCCGCGTTGAGAAATGTACTGGAGGTGGCTGCGGAAAAGTCTATTTAAGAAAGCCATTAAGACATACCGCTGCTCAAAGTCTGAGCAATCAGTCTGCCTTGCAGTACAGAAGCATGTTCTCCAACAGTATTATGGAAAAAAAATGATCCAGAACCTGCTCTTGTGCCTAAATCTTCGACACTGCACGTTGCAAAATCTGCCTATCGTCATGAAAAATATTTTCACAGGGACCCAGTAAAATCGCTTCAAATATTGCATTTTGGTCCCATGGAAAATATTATACATGCCATTTCTCTTCAACCATTCTATTTACATTATTCTACAAACCACCAACATACCTTCTACCGAGATGTTTGTAATATGGACGGAACTATACTAGCCATAGACGCAACGGGCTCCTTATTTCAGCCCATTCAAAAGATTATCACAACCACTGCCCATATGTTTTTATATTTGTGTGTGGTTTTTAACGATAGGGTAGGTCAGATGAGCGTAAATCAAATGGTCAGTGAGAAGCACGACACTTTTGCAATTTTTTCATGACTTTCTCAATGGATCGAAATAAGTGGACTTCCAGTTCCCAAAAAAGTCGTCTGCGACTCCTCCAAAGCTCTGCTTTCAGCAATTATTATAGAACCACACAGTAAAAACTAAAGTTTAAATTTAATACCAATTTTGGTTTTTATATATAACAATGCCAAAAAGGAATTAAATTAAAACAATGCGGTTAAGCTCGAATAATTTTCAATAATATGAAATATATTTAACACCGCGATCATTAACAGATCTTTTTGATCTTTTTCGCCATATACATATAAAATAAAAAAACCCTGAGCACGGGAGTAGACTTAAGCAAATCTTTGCTAAAGTCAAAACTAGAGGAAGATTGGTTAACCGAAGGTTAATAATTCCTCAATACCACTAATTTTTTACTATTAGTGTGTATATTTCTCAGGAGGTTTTGAAATTCTTCACTTATAAGGTGC
>JAIPUU010001497.1:0-10000 GCA_020466095.1 Chlorops oryzae
AAGAAATTTGAAACTCCTTAGCACCCCAAAGGCGCTGATGAGTCACGAGTGGCGAAGTGACGAAACATGGCCATGTCCGCCCACAGGCGGGAGGTGCAATGCGGTTAAGCTCGAATAATTTTCAATAATATGAAATATATTTAACACCGCGATCATTAACAGATCTTTTTGATCTTTTTCGCCATATACATATATTAGGTGTAGTAAAAAGAAATCCATTATTTTTCCAATAGATGGCGTTATTTATCTGCATCTCGCGTTGTATAAGTCCGATCGTGTTCCGCTAGGGGGCATTAGAAAGATGACAGTTCCTACTAAAAAAGCTTTTTTGACACTTTTTTTATTAATTGATTCAGTTTTGTTTGAGAGCTTGTCAAAGATGGACATCAGCAAAGAGAAAATTCGCTACATTTTACAGTGTTTCTTCGATAAGGGAGAAAACGCAAGCCAGGCGGCTGAAAATGTGAATAGCGTTTATGGACCTGATACTGTAACAGCCAATCATGCGCAATTTTGGTTTCGTCGATTCCTTTCCGGTAACTTCGATGTGAAGGATGCACCACGCACTGGAAGGCCAATTGTCGAAAATGTCGATAAAATCATGGAAATTATCGAGTCCGACCGTCATGTTAGCACTGTTTCGATTGCAAAAGAGCTAAAGATTGCACAAAAAACCGTTTGGAACCATTTGAATAAGGCTGGATACACAAAGAAGCTCGATGTATGGGTGCCACACGAGTTAACGCAAAAAAACCTCATAGACCAAATTTCCATCTGCGAATCGCTGCTGAACCGCAACAAAATCGACCCATTTCTGAAGCGGTTGGTGACTGGTGATGAAAAGTGGGTCACTTACGACAACGTCAAGCAAAAACGGTCGTGGTCGAAACACGGTGAACCGGCGGAAACGGTGGCCAAGCCAGGATTGACGGCCAGGAAGGTTTTGCTGTGTGTTTGGTGGGATTGGCAGGGAATTATCTACTATGAGCTGCTCCCATACGGCAAAACTCTTAACTCGGATCTCTACTGTCAACAATTGGACCGTCTGAAGGAAGCAATCGTCCATAAGCGGCCAGCTTTGGCCAATAGGAGAGGAATTGTGTTCCATCAGGACAACGCCAGGCCACACACATCGATAGTGACTCGCCAGAAGCTCCGGGAGTTTGGTTGGGAGGTTCTTCTGCATCCACCTTATAGTCCGGACCTGGCACCAAGTGATTACCATCTGTTCCTGTCTATGGCGAACAATTTTGCTGGTGAAACATTCGCTTCAAGAGAGGCTTCTGAAATTCGACTGTCTCAATTTTTTGCTAATAGGAACGAGGGCTTCTATGAGAGAGGCATAATGAAATTACCTTTAAAATGGCAACAAGTTATCGAAAAAAACGGCGCATATTTGACCTAAATCGGGTCATTCTAACTATCTAAAATAAAGCCCTCAATTTAATGCAAAAATAATAGATTTCTTTTTACTACACCAATATATAAAAAAAAAAAAAAAAAAAACTTTTTTGGTTTAAATAAAAAGACAGAAAAAATTGAGAATTTTTCGTATGATTTATAAAAAAAAATTATGCCTAGAGCGAAAAGATATTAGAGATATTGCCTTACAACCTGATGTCGGCGAGTTCAATCCCCGGTCAGGCGAGCGTCATTTTTTTTTTTTTTTGAGGAATAAGTAGGTAGTAATAATAAAATATAATAAAAATTTAAGAGGAATAAAAGGCTTGCAACCAATCTTTTTATGAAAAAATAAATAAAAAGAAAGGATTCCAGCAGAGCTTTCATAGGAATTCTTGAAACAGCATGACATAACGACACACACGTTTTTGAAGGTAGTGTATCGATAATTCAACTTTATCGCTGGCAACTATGTTTTCTTCTTCCCGAGTACATCAATTTTTCCTTTTTCCAAGTTCAAAATTTACTTTACCTTTTCCAAGCCCCAATTTTCCCACAATTTCTTTCGCCTGCGACAGGGTTCGAACTTCGGACCTTTCAGAATGCTAAGCAAAAACGCTTCCAGTACGCTAAAAAGCGATATCATTCGCGCGTGCTAGATTTATTATATCAACGTTCGATAAAATCGAACTAAAGACGCCTCGTATGTATGTACGAAAGGTACATAATCGCGAGAACAATTTGACAATTTGAGAATTTTGTTAGTTTTTGAGATCATTTAAAACCAAAAGGTATTAAAATAAAACTTGTTGGTATTGTTATTCAAATTTAATACTAAAAAGATTTAATTTTCTACCAATTGGTTTTAATTTTAAACCTGTAGTTTTTACTGTGCATAAATGATTATGCAGACGCACGTGTGGATAGTCCAATGCCTCCATCATTCGTATACGCAGAGAAAAAATATCACATACCCAATTATATTTTGCAGGGATTACATATGCAATTGGGTATGATGCAATTATATTTTCATAATTGCGTCAAATTATATTTTTCATTCCCTCCAATTATATATGTAATTGTATCAAATGATAAAAAAATAATTTCAATTACATATATAATTCCGTCCAATTAAATAACCGGCTGCAATGATGTATGTAATTGTATCGAATTATGTACATAATTGCGTGGAATTAAATTTGTGATCCCTGCAATCATATAGAACTATAGCTGCAACTTCGGCCAAATTTTGGCGCGTTATGGCATGATTTGGTGAAAAAGTTCAACTGTGGTGAACCACGCCATAAGCCGAGTGTTGTGGTGAACCACGTAATAGTAAGTGTGGTGTACCACGTAATAGCTTTTGGCCGAAGTTGCAGCTATAGTTCTATATGCCTGCAATTTAAAATATATTCTATATAGCAATATAAAAAGGGGCATTCTCCACGATTGTGCGGAATATATTTCACCACGCCATATTCGTGGTCCACCTGCAACTTGGAGTCTTAGGCACTCATTTTGAAAATTCAAACACCTTATATACGATCGAAATTATAAACCATTTGAGAAATATAAGAACAAACTGTACATTAAATACAATCATATATATAATTGCATCAACGCTTTAAATTGTAAAAGAAATCAGATGTAATTACATATGTATTCAGAACGAAATTACATATGTGATAAATTTAAATGCAATTATATTAGGTGTAGTAAAAAGATCCATTATTTTTCCAATAGATGGCTTATTTATCTGCATCTCGCGTTGTATAAGTCCGATCGTGTTCCGCTAGGGGGCATTAGAAAGATGACAGTTCCTACTAAAAAAGCTTTTTTGACACTTTTTTGATTGATTGATTCAGTTTTGTTTGAGAGCTTGTCAAAGGTGGACATCAGCAAAGAGAAAATTCGCTACATTTTACAGTTTTTCTTCGATAAGGGAGAAAACGCAAGCCAGGCGGCTGAAAATGTGAATAGCGTTTATGGACCTGATACTGTAATAGCCAATCATGCGCAATTTTGGTTTCGTCGATTCCGTTCCGGTAACTTCGATGTCAAGGATGCACCACGCACTGGAAGGCCAATTGTCGAAAATGTCGATAAAATCATGGAAATTATCGAGTCCGACCGTCATGTTAGCACTGTTTCGATTGAAAAAGAGCTAAAGATTGCACAAAAAACCGTTTGGAACCATTTGAATAAGGCTGGATACACAAAGAAGCTCGATGTATGGGTGCCACACGAGTTAACGCAAAAAAACCTCATAGACCGAATTTCCATCTGCGAATCGCTGCTGAACCGCAACAAAATCGACCCATTTCTGAAGCGGTTGGTGACTGGTGATGAAAAGTGGGTCACTTACGACAACGTCAAGCGAAAACGGTCGTGGTCGAAACACGGTGAACCGGCGGAAACGGTGGCCAAGCCAGGATTGACGGCCAGGAAGGTTTTGCTGTGTGTTTGGTGGGATTGGCAGGGAATTATCTACTATGAGCTGCTCTCATACGGCAAAACTCTTAACTCGGAACTCTACTGTCAACAATTGGACCGTCTGAAGGAAGCAATCGCCCATAAGCGGCCAGCTTTGGCCAATAGGAGAGGAATTGTGTTCCATCAGGACAACGCCAGGCCACACACATCGATAGTGACTCGCCAGAAGCTCCGGGAGTTTGGTTGGGAGGTTCTTCTGCATCCACCTTATAGTCCGGACCTGGCACCAAGTGATTACCATCTGTTCCTGTCCATGGCGAACAATTTTGCTGGTGAAACATTCGCTTCAAGAGAGGCTTCTGAAATTCGACTGTCTCAATTTTTTGCTAATAGGAACGAGGGCTTCTATGAGAGAGGCATAATGAAATTACCTTTAAAATGGCAACAAGTTATCGAACAAAACGGCGCATATTTGACCTAAATCGGGTCATTCTAACTATCTTAAATAAAGCCCTCAATTTAATGCAAAAATAATGGATTTCTTTTTACTACACCTAATATAAGTAATTGAGTAGTTGAGTATTTTTCATTTTCTAATTATACTGTAATTGGCTCCAATTAATAATGCAATCGGGGCAAGGCTCCAATCACATATGTAATTGGTTCCAATTATATTTCGGGAACTTATTTCTCTCCGTGTAAGAATTGATGTCGCCCACTTTATTAAATCGTACGCTTGCTTCATGAAAGGCCAAAGAACAAAAGTCAAGGCATTTTACATGCACTGAGCGAACGTAACCATGATTTTTTTAAAAGGGCGCATTGTTATTCACAGTCCTTTTGATTTTCGAGCAGAACAAAAATTTCAAAAGGAAAATTGTTGAGTCAACAACATTTTTGGTTGAATTGAAAGGAAATATGTTTAATTACATTTCTTTTCGTTCGGTATAATTCTCATTTGTTTTATAAAATAAGACATATAAGATATGTATTCATCTTAGAACTATTTTAAGCCATGTAGGACTGTAGGTCTAACTGTCGACGTCGAAAAGCCTCTGCCGCGATGGGGATATACACCATTAGGCAGGCATAGGAAATTCAACAAATTGGGGATATTCACCAAAAAGCTACCAACAAAAACCTTAAGCAGGAATATGAAATTCAACAAATTCGAGAAATTCACCAGAAAGCTACCAACAACAATACGGGTAGACACAAAGTGGCACTATGATGCCACTTGCAAGAAAATTATCAAAGAAACACGGCGTCAGCTCGGTTTTTATATTGCTTGAAAAGTTCATAATTGAAACTTTAATAAATATATTGCGATATGTTTTTGCTCAATGTGCACGAATGTGTTCATTTTGTAATAAATTGACATACATTTTTGACCACGGCTACGAATTTGGTTGTACATAGAATTTAGTATTTTCGCTGAAACAGTGTGATCAAAAAGTTAAGTGGACAGGGTAGAACTAAAAAAACAATTTATTTTTCTCCTTTATATTGAGTTTCCTTGATTAGTTTTATGTTTTTCAAGCTTTTCATGGCATTTTATGAGTTTGGTAGATATTTTATATGTAATGAACTCGAAAATCGCCCAAAATTAAAAATAAAAGTGGCAATGCATTTCACCACAGCAGAGCTAAAGATTTCGCTGCCATAGCATGCTTCTCTTTTCCTCGTGCTTTATGCATATGTTGAAGCAGCGTAGCTCTAACACATTGCAGGGATTAGGAAGAAGAAGAGTTAGACCTATAGTCCTATATGTTTTAAGCATTGCGAAAGCAGTCACCAAAACGGAGTGACGAAATCTGATGAAGTCCATCCGATGGCTATTTTTTGGGTCATGTTCAGCAGAGTGCTCTATGGCCATTTGCTTTGAACGTTAATTAAATTTTTTTTGACATTTCTTCTTGTATAGGTTTTTTTTTTGAATTTTTTAAAAAAATATCTTGTCATTGCAACTATGTCCTTGGTTGGTTCAAAAATTTAAATTTAAATCCATTTTTGAAAATTATCATTTCAATTCAACCTGAAATATGGTTGATTCAAAAGGAAAATTTTTTATTTTTTCAACAAGAAAAATTGTTAAAATTAAAAATATTCCTTGTTGAAGCCGTTTTGTATGTTTTTCCTTTTGATTTAACCAGTTTTCTGGTTGATTTTTTTCTCTGTGTGGCTGTCGTAGGAAGGCTAATACTAAGTGAAGATATGGATACAACTGAGCAAATATTGCGAGCTGTTATGACTCTTGCATTAAGTGAAACCGCTGGCAATGAGGAAGTAGAAATACAAAAAAGGTACCTGAATAGTGTTCTTAAAGTCCGTATGCTCTTACCATTGGAAGAAGAAAGTGAAAATTCTGTAACTTGGAACGAAGGCAATGTATTTGTTGAGGAATGTGCAGGAAATAAATGGCAGCAGTTTGTAAGAAAAATACATAAAGAAGTCTTTAGCAACATTATGTCGAAAGAAGGTGACGAAGCAAACGCTTACTGGTATCCAGATTTGGTAAAAAGAATTTTAAACGATTTTAAATGGTATCCACTATGGGGAAAAAAAAATCCGATGAGTGGTTCATATTTTAATTGGGTTTTTAGAAAAAATGAGACGACTTTTTTACGCCGGAAAATATGCCACAATTTTTTTTATTTCTGTCTTTAAGTTATATTAATATATAAAAAAATATGTCAATAAAATTAAATGAAATGAAATAAGCATATATTTAGATTCAGCGAAACACATACTACAATAAAAAATTGGTTTCAAGTCAAAGGCACGGAAAAAGTTCGATTTTGTTGTGTAGTGTAATCATCTGTATACACTGGATCTGCACATAAAGTATTTCATTAAAACGCTAACAGTTTATAGTGACGAACGATTACCAGATCAGATATAAAAAAAAAATTACTACAAGAAAAGGTGGCATGGGTTAAAACGCTCGAGGCCCTTAATAAAAAAGCTTACGGGGTTTCTAAGCTAATAACAAAGGAAGTAGATCTATTTTGTAACGGAGGTAGCTTATATTTAAAGAAAGCATTTAATTTTTTGTCAACAGTACAACCCACCAGTGTAGAGTCGGAAAGGTGTTTTTCGTCAGCCGGTTACCTATGTAACAAATTTAGATCACGATTGGATGATACCACCATAAATGCTCTTGCTTTTTTAAGAGCTAATTTTTCGAAAGACTTGAAGTGAATTTATTATTTTTTACCGTACCTTGGACTTTGCATACTTATATAGTAGACTGATATGGTCGTTGACTGGAAAGGGATGAAACAGAAGTTACTATTAATTTAATTTTTTTGCTGTTATTTTGGAATGTTAAGTTTTTGTTTTTGTTGATTATTGTTAATGTGAAACATAGCTCAAATAAAAAAAATTGAAAAATTTATTCGTTTTAAGCATTCTTCCTTATCCGGGGGGCCGATCCCGGGATTGAAAATTTGGAATCCCGAAATCCCGGGATTGGCATTTTGGCCATTTTTTGGAATCCCTACATACGACCTATACTTAGCATGACGTGTTGCAATTATACTGGCTTTAGTTGTCTTCACGCCGTTAACTAGACATAACATGGGACCACGGGGACCGGTGGCCCGGGATACGTTCTAGTATCCTGCCGGTCATTGGGAACGGCCCTTCGGGGAGCTTCGTGGGGGCTGTAGTTATTAATGAGGTGAGGATAGAATTGTATCTCTACCCATGATAGCCAAATCGGACCATAGCCACTGAGGAGGCAAGTTGGGGAACCCGGTGGAAGTATGTGGAGCCCCGGGGAAAACATAAAAACGTCGAGTGAAACCTCACGGGTATATACTATACGCTTAACCAAATGGCTTAAAGTGAACAACGGGTATAGCATTTTTGTATCAATATGTCATGCAGCAGTCGCCAGATCATTACGTTTTTCTGTGCTCTGTTGACAAACAATACCATGTCCATACAAAATGTCTATAGGAGATTGCCTTGCTAGGGGCAAAGCAAGTCGCCATTCCTGTTGAAAATCCTATAGAGAGACGGCAACATGCCAACAGTACCACGGTCTCCTGTTGACATCCAATGACATATAATGGGAAATGTCTATTGCAGTTATGCATTGCATGGGTACAAGTGCTCCTGCTGTACCCATTGACAATCTCGATAGAGTAACCCCACCGTGTCTATAGCGATATTTACTGCTAGGTTGGTTAAACCTGATTCTATATGTTTGAATGTGTTGATTATCTGCAGGAGCTCCTGCGATATTGGAAACAAGGCATTAAGTCAATCACTCCTCGGCGAATCAAGAAAATCATCAACATGCTATGAATAATAAAGTCCCCGTTCTCTAAGAAACTCAATTCCATAGACTCTGTAAAATTCATTCTCTTTAGAGATTTAAAAGTTATTTTATTAAGAGAAATTTTTGTGAATATACAGTATATAGCAGAAATAAGTTTCCACCCATATACTAGTTCAATTCTTTTATTTTTCCCATTACTGTAATATTTTACGCTTTCTTTTTTGTTTTGTTTTCTATTCCGCGATAATGTGGAAAGTAGGAGAAGCAGAAAAAGTTCCGTTGTTTGTTTCTTTTAAGCACGTGACAGAAATTTGTTACTTCAAACTAATTTTGAGTGCAGCAAAACTAAGTTTCCGCGAAATTGTTTGTCCATTTTTTGATATAGTTAGTTGCAATTACTCGGTAGTTTCTTTATAAAAACATTGGTTTTAATCTGTTTTCTTAAAAAAATATCTTTAAAACAACCACAAAGTATTGGAATTTGTTTTTTGGTAAGTTTTCGCTGTTGTATCGTTTATGGGTAAGATTTTAATAAAAACTTAAGCTTTCTTTCATTTAACACGAAGAAAATGGAAAAAATCAAGCAATGCAGCTCAAGTGAGAGAAAAGCAATAATTGAAATGCACAAGAAAGTGTTTTCTCATAGAAACATTGGTGAAATATTCAAAAAATCACACACGGCCATTGGAAAAATTGTAAGGGCATTCAAAGCAGAGGGGCGAATTCACCCCAAAAAACGCTCAGGGCGACCAAAATGTACACCTGAAAGAGTCGCCAGAAGAATTGTGGCCATTTCAGACCAAAATCCGTTCATGTCTGCACCTAAAATCCGTGCGCAATTGCTTGAAGGAGGTCGGGACGCACCCTCAACAGACACTGTGCGCAGAATACTGCATGAAGCTGGTAAGCATGGACGTGCTGCACGTAAGATTCCCTACGTTAGCAAGGCAAATAAGGAGAAAAGAATGAAGTTCTATAATGAACATGTCCTAAAACCTACACATTTTTGGGATAAGGTCTTGTGGACGGACGAGTCCATGATAAGAATGAAACATTCTCATGGTAAGGTTTATGTTTGGCGAAGGAAGGGTGACGCACTATGTTACAACTGCGTGAAGCCAACATTTAAGGGTGCTGAGAAGGGTGTAATGGTTTGGGGCTGCTTACACACGACTGGAGTGGGAAAAACTGTATTCCTTGAAGGCCGGGTTAATGCAGATGTGTACCTTAATCTGCTGGAGAACGTCATAATACCTGAAGGAAGAAGTTTCATTGGGCCGGATTTCATCTTCCAACAGGACAATGCTCCAATACACACTGCAAAAAAGGTCACCAATTATCTTAAGGATGAAAAAATTAATACTTTGGAGTGGCTACCGCAAAGTCCTGACCTTTCACCTATTGAAAATGTTTGGGCCATCCTGAAAATGCGAATAGCAGAGCAAACCCCACAGAATATGGTTGAGTTAAAGCGATGTATTAAAGAAACTTGAAAAAAAATTACATCAGAAGAATGCGAACGCCTTGTTCATTCAATGGAAAGTCGTTTCGCAAAAATGTCACAGAACCAAGGTGAACACTGTGGATATTAGACCGAATGGAAACTTACTTTTGCCACGCACTGAATCCTCTCTTTTTCCTTAAGTTGCAATGAAAAGAAGAATAAGTTTTTTTTTTTTCATAATACTATTAATTTACAATGACAAAGAACAAGTCTTTCAGTTATATGAATAAATGCATTTAAAGATTTACCGTTAAAAAGTTTTTCGTGATTTAACTGTTCACCAACTGGTGGAAACTTACTTTTGCTATACACTGTATATATAAAAGGAGACCACGAAATGGAGAATCACAATAAGCCGAAACGGGAAGTACAGG
>JAIPUU010001555.1:0-14992 GCA_020466095.1 Chlorops oryzae
AATTAATACTTCAAAAGGTAGTCAAGGCGATGGAAGCTTTGACTAATAATAATCCAAGTATAATATAATATTAACGTTACTTTGACTGAGATTGTCCGGATAGTCGAAGATAAGTTGACAGAGACCACCCCAAAATTATCCTACACCACCAAAACGATTGAGGATTCTATTTACAAAGCGAGAAACCGTGGCCTCATTGAACACATCGGATTTGATAAATATTGCTGCGGAGATCGCTACGCCGAGGTCGAGTTTCAACCTGCAGAGCCCGACTTGATGACACCTGAGGAATGTTTGGACCCTCAGAGCTCTAGATCAGCTGTAAGTGAAAAGTTTTATCGGGTTATTGGTTTGAGGAATAAAAGAAATAATTCCATGAAGGAATGGGACAGTGACTTGGAAACGAATAAGAAAAAGACAACAAGCAGCCCAGCCCCACTTTCTGGCGGTCAAGTAAAACACGCAGGCCGAAAGAGGACTTTATCAATAGATGCTTGTGAGGTTGGTATGAGAAACTTTTGGATAAGTGAAAAATATTGACTTTCATCTTTTGGATTCTGTTATAGATTGCGGTAAAGAGGCCAATATTGGATGTTAATCCAAAAGAAGAGGTAGGTAAATTATTTACACCGACGTGCCACCCTGCAGCATATATGTATGAATTAATTATTTTTTAGTCCGGCGCTTAAGGTGAACCCAATAGGATTGACGCGAATCAAGAGGTGGACATTAAGGAAAATCAAAGAGGTGCATGGAGACAGCAGAGAAAGTCAAGCGGAATCTACGAACCAGTGTGAGAAAGAAGGTAAAGTATAAGCTATCAAAATCTAGCCAACAGTGATCATGAAAACCTGGAAGGAAAGAAGCCAAAGTTTAATGGAAAGAAGCACAAATGATTGACATAACAGAAAATAATCGTGTACTGAAAATGTGACCAAATGAAAACAAATCAAAAAAGTGGAAATGTTATTTGGTAATGGTTCGATATTTTTATTGCGGGAGGGGGAATCTATGGAACTACAAGGAGAATGCTGTGGACGAAATTGAATGTTTCGAGATAAGGCTTTATTTTCGAATCTTTTAAATTCTTCTCGATTATATAAAATAGTGCTTTTGTCCAAGGATGGAGATTGCCCAGAGAAGTTCCTCGGTGGGTCTGAAATTTTGAAAGCCGGCGGACTTTCAACAACAGAAAAAAACTTAAGGTTATGATTAGAATGGAGTAGAATTTACAAGCGGTATAGATAAGTGAAAGCCAAGATTATACGCAATAATTGAGTCTTCGTTTTGTGACCAGGAGTGCCATTCTTAAAAACTAATTTTCGATAGGCTAGTAAAGATCAAGTAAGGTGGTTACAGTCAGAAGAAACTGGCGATACAATTTCCCGATACACACAAATGATTACTTATTGTGGGTATGTTCGAAAATTTTTTTAAACAAGTCCCAATACCACGTCCATGAAGATAGTGTTCTAGTAATTCGAATGACTATAAAAGACGCGGATCTCTGGGCAATTACTCTACGATAATCGAGATTTTTTCCATGCCCACATATTATATTTATGGAAAGTACACCTAATGCCTTAAAATATGTTCACAATATGCTCGAAAAGCATTTCGTTCGCGAACGAAATAAAAATTCAGTTCGTGTGATAACGATTCGTTCGCGAACGAATCGAAAAGAATGGATTTCCGAACCCTGCCAATAAATGACAAATACTCCCTCCGAGAACCTAGTACCGACGATATCGCAAAGGTTTGTTATGACACGCAAAAATTGCAATGTGCATTTGTTTTCAAGCGAGCGCGAATACATAAGTAAGAAAACTGAAAAATCTTGGCTAACGAATGTAGGAAACTTCAAAGAATGTCTGTCCCCTTTTGAAGGATATTGCTTGGACGAGCCAAATCCGAGTGCTCGCGTTAATATTCAAATCTCTGTATTTGACACCCGAGGACAGCCGCATCCAAAGAAAGGCCCAATTACAGGGTTAATGCGCAATGTTGTTGGCAAAGATCTTTTGTATATAAAGGAATTTGAAAATGACGAACCACCTTACCTGTCCAACCCGACTGTTCTTAGAAAACTTCGACAAGAAGCGATAAACAAACATTTTGGAATCGAGAAAGGTCTCGATATTATTGACTCGTTGCTGCACATGAAGTATTTCGGAGAGTTTTCTGGATATATCAAAGCAATAGGACTTGACGAATTTTATTGCATTTATTGCTCGGAAATGCAAATTCTTGTATATAAGAACATCAAAAAAATCCGAAAAAATGTCATCGATGCTACGGGAGGAGTAGTTTTGGCCATAAAAAAACCGAATGGCGAGACGAAATAGGTTGTTTTTTACTAAATGGTAATTCCAGGAGCGGTTGAAACTACTACAATTTTTCAAATATTGTCAGCAAAGCATTCGACGATTAGAATAAATTGCTGGCTGGTTATCGTTGGCAAACTATATTCCAGAAGAAGTTGTTTGCGCTTTTCACTGGCAGAACTAAACGCCATATCTTTAAGTTTCAATGAGCGTCGCTTGAAAACATATATCTCCGACTGTTTCCTTTGGCTCTCCGGGGAAAATGAGAGTGCCTACACCGAAAGAAAAAAACCAGTAAAAAACCAGTAAATACAACTGAATTCCGGGTTAAGCTCACCCACTTTTTGGTAAAAAATCATCCGATGCTAAAATCTGTCAAATCAACTTTTCCAAAATAGTAAACTGAATATTAACCGATATTGCGGTTATATAAACTGTCATTTGGGTAGTGTTAGGGTAACTATGAGAACAGTCAGAACAACTGGAAAAGAAGTTGTTTAGTTAACAACTGTAAAAAAGTCAATGTAACCTGAAATAGAAGTTGCATTGGAAATAACTGGATTTACAGTCGAATTAACAGGAAGAACAGTTGTTTTTAAATCAACTTGAAGCGTAGTTGAAACAACAAAAATAGCTTATTCCTTAAAAAACTGGAATGATATTTAAATAAAAGACAAATTATTGCTTTTTATATTTAGTTTTATTAGGTTTTTTATTTTATTCCATTATGTAAAATATGTATATATGTACATGTTAAATCAAAAACTTTTAAGTCTAATGTAGGATTTGCCATTAACCATGCTATAAATGTGAATTGGTGGACCGCTGAAATTATTTATATTATTCAAATGCATTTTCTTAGTGCTATTCCCTACTACAAATGCTTGAAAGTGATCATCGAAATTAATTAAATTAATTTCTGTGGTTACCACCATTACACATTCAGTACATTTTTCAACCATCACGGCGTTGATTTTATGTAAGCTTAAAATATTTCTAAAAGTACAACATAAATAATAATTTTCTTTGTACATTGTTCCTTTGTATACGATTTTTTTTGCATAATTAAACTCATTGATATCTCTTTCTTGGGATATGAGAAAAGACTTAATTATAGCTGAGATTTCGTTATTCGAACTGTTATATAAAAGTAAATGAGGTAAGGTATTTTCGAATAGGAAATTTGAAAACTGATAATTTACTTTTTTCATAAGGGAAAAAGCACTATTAAGACGAGAAGAAGAAACCGTCATGTATTTTTTTAATATTTTATGCTTTGCTTCAAATCGCATGCTCCACATATCTTTCAGAGGTCCAGAATTTTTAATTATTGTGCAATAATGAAGCATAAAATGGTGTTTCGGTTTTAACGAGCCGAAGTATTTCAAATACAATTTATGATGTTTGTTTATATTACTTTGTAAAGCAACTAAATCATCATCGTTAAAAGAAGAATATAAACATGTGTCTATAATTTTAATCAATAAAGTTATCATTTTCCAAACTTTGTCAGATGTTGGAATTTGGTCTGCAATCAATAACGGGAAAAAATTCACAAATGTTTTCGTTTCGGAGGCCGACATTTTGAAATTGTTTTTTTTTTAAATTAATTATTTTAAGTGGACTTGAAGAATTGTTACCAATCTCTATTTCCCCATAGGGAAATGTTTTCATACGCAAATTTAAAAACTCCAACGTAAAATATTTGTTTTCAATAAAGTAAAGAATAGCTTGACATATTTCATACCTACAGACGCCTTCAAAAATATCATGCATTATATCTCCTGAGTAATTCGTTGTTACGTGAAATGTTTCAATTTCATTGAAACTAGAATTTTCGACAATGCCTGTTGTTTTTACATCGGTTTTATCAAGATCTTCATTATAATTTTCAACGTTTCTGAAATATGTTTCATGTTCTTTTAGGTCCTTTTTCATGTCATTCCTAATTCTTTTGCAAATTTTTTGGTTTTAAAACCTGACAGAATCAGACCCGGGTGAACGAAGCTCTAAATTTCATGTGTCTAGCGGCGCAGGCGGATGCGGTAGTTAAATGGAAGTAGATATCCAGGAGTAACGTTTTATCGTCCTCTGCCGGTACTACTTTGATAAAAATATTTATCCTGTGAAAAAAAAATGTATATAATTTAAAAAGAACGGAACAGTGAGATTCATGAGTCCAAAAGTATTAAATTAAATTAGTAATAAAATCAACGGTAGCAGATTCGTCGCTGGCAATACATTGAGAAAAATGTCATCATACGGAGCAATAAAAATGGTGCGTTCAGAATTAAAAGTAGCATAGTGTACAAATATACATTTCCTATGGAACAAGAAGTAGAAAAACTTAGACAGACTCTATATCAGTCAGAAACAGATGCGAAATCAATTGTAGCAGATACGTGGGAATTAGTAAAGGAGGTAATTTTGAATAAAGAAATTTCGCAACTAATTAAAGATCAAGCCGTGTTAGGCCGATTTACAAAACTTGAAGAAGCAAGTTTCCGCATTAACAAAATCAAGGATACAGTAGCTCCTTTAAGTCAAGTCTCAAAAGATAAAGCTAAAAATTTAGAAGAAACAATAACACTTCTTGACAGAAACTGTAAGAAATTAAAAAAGCAAATCGAAGAAAAGGATAATATTTTAATAAAAGTTTCGGAAAAGCAGAACGACACTCTCAGGGAAATATTAAAACGGGCAGTAGGAAAAGAAACTGGAGAGGTGATCGAGCAGGATAAAGCAAGTCTAGAAGCAAGTGACGAAGAAGAAATTTATTTGAAACAAGAAGTTAAAAAATTGAGAAACAACTTAAGGACAGTCTGTGCCACTTCTCCCACTCCAAATCCGACACGAAAAGTAAGAACGACAAGCACAAATACAGGAAATATTGATTATACGCCTGTAGCGTTCACAAGCACAGGCCCTGCCCAAAATAAAATGACACCGGTGACGGTGACAAATACAAATCCTCCTATAAAAACAATTGAATCTTGCATTCACACACCTAATTCTCAGTCTCAACCCCCTGTTTCGAGCAGTTTGCCTTCAATAAGAAAGATAATGAATAATCCAGAGCAAGTTGATGAACTAATGAAAATGGTTACTCGCCTTCCCAACAAGCAGGATAGGGAAATCTGACCAGCATTAAGTCCATTCGACCTAGTTTGGTTGAATTTTCCCTATTTTTGACCGTTTTTTTTGCCTTATAAATTACCTGTCTTTAAAGTCTTTTTTTCAAGGTAGAAATTAGTTAAATTCTACCTTTGCGATGCCTTCAAAGTCATTTCAACTTTTAATAAAATTTTTGGTTGAAAAAATGTTAAAAATGCCCTCCTTAATGCCTTAGAAGTGACTTGACTTTGATTTCGAAATTATCTGAAGTTTTTAAGGCATATAAACCAAATTTTTACCTTAAATTCAAGTATCAAGTCCGTTTTACTTTAAAGGCTATATTAAGGCAAAAATTGACTTATTTTATTGGATACTTCAACGTATAAGTCGAGTAGTCTTGATTTTTCGACCTTAAAGTCAAATTGTCGATTAGGACGAAATAAGTCAAACTAAAAAAATCATATGCCCTGTTCTGCCCTATATTTGCCCAATTCATAAGAGCGTGAATGTTTTTGATCTAACGTAGCGCCAAAGAGCATGATGCTCTCAGCTCTCACTGCGCAAATGACGTCACGTCAGAACTTCTCATATGACGCTGATGTTGTTTTGAGTGTAAATGAGAAACTGAGCTTGAAAAGCTGCTTCTGGGGCAAAAAGTTACTTTTTAATATTTAATTTCTCAATTTACTCAAAAAAATAAAAAGTGCAAATGTCACCTTTTGTTCCTAAGCTCTTCAAATATAAAAATAAAACACAAAAGTTCCCTTGATTCACATGCAAGACAACAACCACGTCATGAAAAACTCCTTCATGACGTCACGCCATATCTCTTTCTATTTGCGCTAAATGTACATTGCACGCACGTGATTGTGAAATGTCGAGTATTTTGGCGGAATATTTACTTTCAAGGCGATTTAAAGGCAAAACGCTGAATTAGGTCGAAATGTCTCTAGAATGCCTCAATAAGTTAGAATACCTTATGGAATTTGACCTATTTGGTTAAGAAAACAAGGATATTCGACTTTGTGGTCCATGTTTACGTTCTGCCATCTTGTTTCGTATTTCAGTTTGCAAATTCTTCTTCTCAATCAGTTTCAGTATGAAAAAAAAATTTTTTAAATAAAATTTTCTTTTATTTTTCATAATTGAAATGGCCCGTGAAAAATTCAGAATTGCAAGAAATACTTTCACCATAAATCTTAGCTGGCATATATAATTTGGTTTTGTGAATCGAAATTATTTTTCCATAAAACCCATATTTTATTTATTCTTTTTTTCAAATAACATAAGTAGTTGCTAGAATTTTCATTCTTTCATTCATTGCACTATGTGTAAATACATATTAATAAGTAAGAAATTATTATACCTATATCTTTCTCTTTTTCTCTACTTGAATTCATTTAATTCATAAGCCCAGTTTAGGTGAAAATTTCGTAATTTCGACGTCCTTTTGACTTCTTTTATACTTATTTTTGGTCGAACTGCATTCTTAACTCCCTAACTTGAACAACTAAATGCCTTATTATGCCCTATTATTACTGCCAATCGACTTCCATTCTATTCCCCACTTTCGACGAATCAACGTCGAATGGACGTAATTTTGCTTTATTTAGGTCAGGTCAAACAAATAGTGTGCCCTTAAACGCAGTCGAATCGACTTATTTTCGACCTATTTTGTTAGTTGGGTTGTGTCTTATTTCTCAGGATCAAATAATCCAGAATTAAGCCTGGAAGTGGACAAGTTGGTGACAGGAAAAGAGTTATTGAAAAGAGTAGTAAATGGCAGCGATATAAGAGACATTATAAAATGTATAAAAAAATAGACTATCTGGCGTAGCTTTTGTAAAAATTAATCAGCGGACAATTAATAGCCTGGATGAGCTTTGTGACATAATAAAAAGGGAGTTCTTAAAGCGTAGGAGTCTCGAAACAATTAGATCAGAAATAGCATGAGCGGCGCAACAGGATACCGAGACAGCGTCAGCAGTTGGGGGTGCTGTGAGCCAATTGCAAGCAATGAGAAGAACAACAAAGAAATCAGATCATAAACACCAAATTTATGTCACACGCGCATCGATTGAGCAATATCAATAAATCGAAGTAAGCAAAGCAGAGCTTAAGCAATTGAAGCGAAAACGCAAGCTGGCGTTTTGACACATATTGCATTGGCACGCTGGCCACAGCGCAGCAGAGGTGACCAAATACCCAAATATGCTGAGTTGGATATGTGTCACAGCGCGGCACAGGTGACCCAATAAATATCCAAATATGCTGAGTTGGATATGTGTCACCAGAAACACAGCAAAAAACAAGTAAGAAAGCTAAAGTCGGTCAAGCCCGACTTTGAAATACCCAGCGTCCCGACATTATGAGCGCACTATGTTTTGCTTCTCTATTTGTGGGCGTGGCAGTGGGTGGGCCACATAAAATATTTTCCTTCACCTTTCATTCCCCTTGATGAACGTATGTTGCGAATTTGAAGCTTCTACGCCTTTTACTTCGGAAGTTATGAAAAATCTTCATTTATGGGCGTGGCAGTGGGCGGGCCACATAAATTTTTTCCCTACACCTTTCATTCGCCTTAGTGAACCTATGTTGCGAATTTGGAGCTTCTACGCCTTTTACTTCGGAAGTTACGTAAAATCTTTATTTGTGGGCGTGGCAGTGGGCGGGCTACATACATTTTTATTCCTACACCTTTCATTTGCCTTGGTCAACCTATGCTGCGAATTTGAAGCTTCTACGCCTTTTACTTCACAAGTTACGATAAGCCCTTATTTTTGGGCTTATTTGTGGGCGTGGCTCGAGGAGGGCGGCAAATGTCCCTTTTGGTAGCTTACCAGCACACCAAATATCAATGAAATGTGTTGAGTGGTTCGCAAGTTACAAGCATTTTACTGAAAACACAATAAATTAATTTGTGGGCGTGGCAGTGGGCGGATGTCTCCCATTTTTACTTAGGATCATACTCGGACCACGATATACATGTGTGCCAAATTTCGACTTCATTGGTTCAGCCGTTTCGGAGGAGATCCGACCACGGACGGACGGACAGACGGACATGTCTAAATCGATTCAGTTTTTGATCCTGATCATTTCTATATATATTTTTCTATATCTCCGAAGCTTAATTCTCCCTGTTACAAGATTTGCACAAAACAAATATACCCCGCTTACGCTGGGTATAATGAGTGACCTACTGCTATGCACTGCTATGGTAGCAGCGATCAGTGGGGGCAGAGGTAGCGTTTTCACTATAGAAGATGTTGACCAACCAATGTTCTGGGAGTCTACGGTAGTCTACAGTAGTGATGCCACGAATATTCGGCCACTATTCGGTATTCGGCCTATTCGGCGTCATTTTTCAGTATTCGGTATTCGGCCGAATAGTTAAAACATTCGGCCGAATACCGAATAGTAGAAATAACTTATTAAAAAAATCAGCAGTAACTACAAATTAAATTTTTCTCACAATAACGTAAAAAAATTTAATTAACGAGAACTAAAAATACAGCAGATTTGCATTTTATTCTTTAGAAATATTAAATGTACGCTAGCTTCTTCTAAATTTTCTTCGAAAACATTATAAACAGTGGGCAATTTTTTCAGCGGCAGCTTTTGCCTTGACTCCAGCTGGTCGCGAGTAGGCCCAAGCTGTCTTTACTGCGTGCCGAATATTCGGTTGCCAAATATTCGTTATTCGGCCGAGAGGTTGACCGAATATTCGGTATTCGGTATTCGGCCAAATCCACTATTCGTGGCATCACTAGTCTACAGTATGGAATCGTCGCTTCAGTCAGTCATCGTTAAACTAAAGTAAGTTAAAATAATGTATAATTAAATAAGTAGTCAATAAAGACTGTTTAAAAGGGATTCAACGCGTTTTCTTGGAAAGGACCAGGTTCAGAAGGAAAAGTCTTGTCGCAGCCGGTCAACCGAATTACGTTTATATAAGCAGTATCCTCAAAAACGCATTACGTTCGTATAAATAGTATCCGGAAAGGACCTAAATAAATTAAAAGTAAGAAATTTTTTCTGTTCTGGTAACTTTCAGAGAACCAAGCCGTAACTAATTCGAGCGGGTAACTCAATTTAGCAAGATTTTATTTACATGCGATCCATTATCTGCTAGCTAGTGTTGAGGCACATCTATCAGGCCCTGGGACATGTGTTTAATACACCAAAGGGCAGTGTGATCGTTTTGGGAGCATATCGAAAGATCTTGAGGGTCCTGCTACATTTGTCAAAGGGTATTGGAACCACAAACCACGCTGGTGCGAATTTGCGGCGACAATTTTCTTTAAACGGAGTGTTTCTTAAATCAAACGTTTCTTTTGGTGCTAAATTCCAGCAGTGGGTTCAATTATTGCTAATGTCTATTTACCATAAGCTCATTATTTGTTAGCTAGTGTTGAGACACTTCTGGCAGGCCCTGAAACACATGCCTCAGTAACACATGTGCATTTGATTGCGTGTTTCACTTGTTTTTGACTGCTGTTATTGATCACAAAAGTTTCTTGGAGAAAATTCATGATTTATTTTCTAACGAAAACCCGTTTTTGAATCTTCTAATGCAGGTCAAGAAAAGTGGAATTAATACCCTGTCTTATAAGCTTCGAGCCGAAGTATTGGCCAACATTTTCGAAATTCAGGGCGATTTAAAAGAAAACTGATTTTTCCTTCAATGCCACACGTAGAGAAAAAATATCACATACCTAATTATATTTTGCAGGGTTACATATGTAATTGGGTATGATTGTAATTATATTTTCATAATTGCGTCCAATTATATTTTTCATTGCCTCCAATTATATATGTAATTGTATCAAATGAAAAAAAAAATAATTTCAATGACATATATAATTCCGTCCAATTAAATATATATTCGGCTGCAATGATGCATGTAATTGTATCGAATTATATACATAATTGCGTCTAATTAAATTTGTGATCACCTGCAATTTAAAATACATTCTGTATAGCAATATAAAAAGGGGCATTCTCCACGATTGGGCGGAATATATTTCACCACGTCATATTCGTGGTCTACCTGCCCCATATAGTACTATAGATGGCACTTGGCAAAAAACTTGTGTGTTGAATTGAAGTAGGCCCCCTGTGCATGCATTCTTATGGAAAAATCAAAAACGTAGTACGCCCCCTAAAAATTCCGGTTCCGGTCTAACAAATATTTTATATCCTTGTAACATGAACTAAAATATCTGTTAAAAATCAGTTATATATAAGTGTTAATCAATGGTTTTTCATAAGAACTCATTTTATTTTTCAGCAAAATATGTTAATTTTATAAAATCAAAAATAATTAGATAAAACTTTGCTCATATTATTGAGGAACGATAAACCAGAGTACTCATGCGTCGAATATGACCGATTCTCAAAAAGTTTGAATTCCACCACTTCTGTGGTTGATATGAAATATTCAGTGATATCATAACTAAAATTGCTCGATACATAATTAGTGGCTCAAGTACTTATTACATATCATGATAAATAGAATGAATAAACTATATATTTTTGGATCTCTTCAGAATGAAAAGGAAACAGAATTGCATAAACTATTATAAAAAACTTAAAAAGTTTTACATTAAAACGAAAACATTAAAAAATTTCAACGCAAGTATGTTTAGTTACAAAATTGAGTGAATACTCCAAAAATTATAGCATCACTAGTTCACCACGGAACTCGGTTGTTGTTGTAAGTGTCCCCTATATTACTATATGACCTGCCCCTTGGAGTGCCTAAGGATTTTGAAAATTCAAACACGTTATATACGATCGAAAATATAAACCATTTGAGAAATATAAGAACAAACTGTAAAATAAATACAATCATATTATATATATAATTGCATCAATGCTTTAAATTGTAAAAGTAATCAGATGTAATTACATACATATGTATTCAGAACGCAATTACATATATGATAAATTTAAATGCAATTATATAAGTAATTGAGTAATTGAGTATTTTTCATTTTCTAATTATATTGTAATTGGCTCCAATTAATAATGCAATCGGGCAAGGCTCCAATCACATATGTAATTGGTTCCAATTATATTTCGGGAACTTATTTCTCTCCGTGCAAGTATCTGTTAGAACTTTGCCAAAAATGCCAAGCACTCTTTGAGAAAAGTCCGCGTTTCACAAAAATCACTCGCTGCCAAAAGTATTGCTACGAGCTGACTGCGAATTGCCCTGTTTTATCGTCATCGCTTGATTGCCTCACAAACGACCAAAACTTTCACAGTAAATTAAGAGAAACAACTTGCAACCAAGAGGGTTGTTCAGCATCACTAGAATCTTATTGGGACTAGTTGCGGTCTTTTTTAGGTGCACCATAGGTGAGAAGAAGTTTTCACTTCAATAAATTTATATTTTTTTCAGATGTGATTGTCAGCCGGTTCTTATAAGCGGGATTTATTTTTTTATTTTTTATTTCTTATTAGTTTTTTATTTTTTTTTTTTTTTTCATCATGCTAAGCATGATTTAGTAAACTTTTTGTTTCCGTAAAGCGGGCGATGCACTGTTGCGCAATTTATTGAAATCTTTGTATAAATGTTTAGAACATGCAACAATATCGAAATTGCACGTTGCGCGTTTTATCCGTTCAATCAACTTTTTCGTTTTTGCTATTCGTTCACATCAATATCGAAACAAAACAGACGTATTTTCAAAGAGGTTCATGGTTTTTTCCTTTTTTTTTTTCTTTATTAATAATATGTTTTAAAACTCTATTAATATATAAATATTATTTATAGGTAATTTCACATAACAATACGGTTAATAGTTCTGTTTTTGATGAATTGGCATCTCAGGAAGGAGTGAAGATATTAGAAATTCACTTGAGCAAACACGAATTCGAGAGCATAACTTAATATAAAATATACGTGAGATATGATCCAAAAAGGAACAACAAGCAACGGAAGTACAAGATTTTTAAGCCCGGTCATTGGCAAGCGAAAATGACCGACAAACTCTGGAATGAACACGGCATTCGCTGTGCTATTTTTTACGAACGGGGAAGGATTTTTGAAAACAGCTTCAATATGAAAGGAAAATGCAAACTTTACTCAACTATCCAATGTGTAGCGTCCGATTTGCAACAAGAGGTGATTAAAGTAGTATGCGAAATCCAAATAACCTGCGAGGGAAAATGCGGTACACGCCTATAATATCTGCTCCGTTCTCGAATCCAATATCAACTAACTCTTTATTAATATTTCTAGATATCACATTAATATTGAACAGCCTACTAGATACTACATTACTCTCTTTCTTTTAATTTAAATTAACTTGAATCTAAAAAAACGCAGTTTAATTTGGAAAGCGTTTTGGGATGATTCTATTGCGCGTAGGTCGGCGCATAGGTATATGGGACTCGGCAGGTCGTAAGATCAACTGATTACTGGATAGATCCGTTGGTGGTTCTTCTGATTCGTGTGAGCCCGGAAGTTTCTTGACATGGGCAATTATATCTTTCATTTTTCCGAGATACGGTATCATTCGTGAGCTTTCAAAAACCGTGTTCACATTTGTGTTGCACTCAATTCTCAGAATTTTAAGAGCTGTCGCAGTTTCATAACCAAGTAAAACTTTGCCGCATTCATCTGCAAACGTAGAAATCAGCAAGCATTTTATTATGCGGAGTCTCAACAATGCCCGAAACATCCCTAAAAACTTGAGCACAATGTCCACCATAAGCGCGAAAACTTATGTCTACATCTTTTTTTCCGAATCATCGTCACTATATTTTGGTTCTTCAATTCAATCCATGATACACGGTCCACACTATTGTATTTTGATCCCGAATCTTTTATGACTTCAATGTTGACGCCTCCAATTTTACACCATAGTTTGTTTCCTGTGGCTTGTGAATGAATACAAAAAATATCTTCATACTCGACAGCAGCGCTTTCAAGCATATAAGGAATACGTTGCGTAAACCTGGACTTGTTTCTTGTAGCTTCAATTTTGCAAACCTCACTTTCGTCTAGTTGTTTTTTTAATAGTCGCTGACGGGCCCTGGCATTGTCTGGAACAGCTTGAAACAATTTTTGTTGATCTACCACTGTTTCTAAAACTCGAGCCATTCGAACAATGCTGTCCAATTTTTCCTCGCCCCGTTCTAGTAATTTGCGCCGAAGTAAATCAGAGTTGCATCCAATAGTAATCTGATCTTTAATGTTGTCATCAACTTGATCTTTAAAATCGCAACGGTCTGCTTGCTCTCGAAGTCTCATTAAAAATATATCAATGCGTTCATCTGTATTCTGTTTCAGTTGGCGAAACAAATGGCGTTCGTATGAGGTGTTATGCTTTGGATCAAAGAAGTTGTTCAGTTTCATTACCGCGTCGTCATATTCATTTTTCAAGAACGGTATGTAGTCAGATTTTAAAGGTCCTTTCTTCTTTTCCTCAACATCGCTTGTTTCTTCTGGTAGGGAAAAATATATATTCTGTACGTCCGGGCCCGCATAGTGCAGCATCCAGTTCAATTCCTTGATGCCGAACCGTATTGTTTGCTTGCGCAAAAATTTCAAATCCACGAAGCCAATTCTTCCAGTCACGGCTACAGTTGCTATCGTCTGCCTTGAAATTGAACGAAGCCGGACCTCCAATACCTCTTATCATCATCTTGCCTAAAACAAAATTACAGAATTTAAGGATCAGTGCTCATCAAATATCAACTACCCCACTTTCATAATTATTAGAATTTTCTTCTGGTTAAGGATTTCCGAAATTTAATTCAATCCTTTCACTTTTTTCTTGATGTTCCGAAATTTAATTCTACTTCATTTTTAAGGATTTCCGAAATTTAATTCTAATCCTTTCACTTTTTTTCTTGAAGTTCCGAATTTAATTCTACTTCACTTTTAAGGATTTCCGAAATTTAATTCTAATCCTTTCACTTTTCTTCTTGAAGTTCCGAAATTTAATTCTACTTCACTTTTTAGGATTTCCGAAATTTAATTCTAATCCTTTCACTTTTTTTCAAATTCATTTTAAGGACCTCAGTCCTTTACTCAGTTGCAACTTATTTAAATCTAACCGTACTCCCACCCTAATTTAATAAAAACAAATGCACCTTTGGTATCCATTTCATATACTTCTTTGTTTTTCTTTCCTTTCTTTTTGTGTTAGATCCTTTCTGTGGGTCCGTTTCTTCGTCGCCACTATAATATCTGCTCCGTTCTCGAATCCAATATCAACTAACTCTTTATTAATATTTCTAGATATCACATTAATATTGAACAGCCTACTAGATACTACAACGCCCATGCAGAAGCAATGAGCGGTACGCTTTGGGAAAACGCATGGTGGAAAGTAATGAATCCGCTGCAGCTTTGCATAAATATTTGGCATAAGTATTGGCGACAACGTTCCGGCAAACTTATACATTATTGGAGTGCTCAGGAAAATAAAATCGCAATATGCACTTTCATCGTATATGCATAAGAATCCACTAACAGCTCTTTACATGTTGAAATCGAGTTCCTTAATGAATTCAATTCACGATATTGGGGCATTCCC
>JAIPUU010001297.1:0-10572 GCA_020466095.1 Chlorops oryzae
CTCTATCTGTCTCTATCTGTCTCTACCTGTCTCTATCTGTCTCTATCTGTCTCTATCTTTCTCTATCTCTATATCTATCTCTATCTCTATCTCTATCTCTATCTCTATCTCTATCTCTATCTCTATCTCTATCTCTATCTCTATCTCTATCTCTATCTCTCTCTCTCTATCTCTATCTCTATTTCTATCTCCCTCTCTCTCTCTCTATGCCCTCTTTCTCTCTCTATCTCTCTCTATCTCTCTCACACATTCTCTCTCTCTGTCTCTCTCTCTCTCTCTCTATCTCTCTATATCTCTCTCACACATTCTCTCTCTCTCTCTCTCTCTCTCTCTCTCTCTATTTTTCTCACTTTCGGGATTGACGAAAGGACAGCTTTCGGAAATTGCTCCCCCATCCAAAGTTCAAGTGGGTTGCCATATACATACATAAGTACATATGGCCATTTCCAAACGGACGCGACACTTAAATGATCAACTTTAAGCCCCGAATTCAAGGATGCGCTAAATAGCACTTTTGCTTCTCAATACTTTCATACAGCTTATGCGGACTTTTATGTTTTTCAAAGTTTTAATGCAGTCCCGAATGGCAATCAGTTATATACGGACGCGACAAAAAGTTTACTTTTTCTGGAAATGGCCATATGTATATGTATATATTTCGTTAGGTGAGATCTTCCGGCATGTCTTTGAGGAAAAATTCAAAAATTATAATATTCATTTAGGTTCGTTTTTTAATGTGAAAACATTGTGAGACAAACAGACATAGACAGAGCGCTATGTTGAAGTATACACCCTGCAAAAATGAGCCGGTCAATTTCCTAAGAAAGACTGGCATTTGACCGGTCCAACCCTACTGGTTAAATTATGGCAGTTCGCTCCATCGAATTCGTCTAGCCGGCGGTCGGTAATAAACGGGTTGGTTTAAGGGTAGTCTTTAAATGACACTTTCATAAACATAGAATATATATATATTTATATATAAATATATATATATATATATGTCGGCGTGTAAAGAAATATACTTGCATAGCATTAGAAATCTAGTTTGTTTGTCGGATTCATATTGATTTGGAATTAGTAATTTAGTAGGCAGGTTGTGAGTTTACTAGGTTCGAGCGAGACAACAGAATTATTGTCGAGTGTGATTCAAGAATATCCGAAATAGCATAAAATGAAAAGACAACTACGAAACACACTGCGCTCAACCAATGAGCAAACAAATAACAGCGATCCTTCTTTGGCTATGGGATCAGGACGTGATCCTTCTTTGGGAACAGGATCTATAAACGATCCTTCCTTGAATGCAGCGCTACAAGTTGGTTGTCCTCCGACATCAGAAGTGGGATGTGATCCTTCACCTGCGATGGTAGATGGTCAATTGCGCGCTATTATGGAATTACAGAATAAGAATTTGATCGAGCTAGTGAAGGCAATACAATCATCAACCAATGACGCCAATCAGTATAAAACGGTCGTATTGCCTAAATTTAACCCGGATGCTTCTGGCGCGAACGTTTCATCATGGTGTACTACAGTGGACATGATTTTAGCTGAAAAAAACGCTGAAAGGAAGTGCACTTGTTATGGCTCTTACTATGTCGCTGGAAGGAAGTGCATCGCAATGGTTGACGCAAATATGCTATCCGGACATAACTTGGCCTGAGTTTAGAGAACTGTTCTTGCAGCGTTTTGATAGCCTGGAAACACCGGCAGCAATGCTGCTAAGCATTTTGACAAGCCGTCCGACTGATGGAGAATGTCTGGCAGTATATGCAAGTCGAATTGTAACCGAGCTCATCACAAAATGGCGTGAAATGAATGTAGAAGAAATTGCTGTTGCATTGGCACTTGCTCACTTGGCCAATTTTGACGGCAGATTGCAGCGTTTAACGTTTACATCAAAGCTGACGACCAGGGCCGAATTGCAATGTGAATTAAGGGCATTCACATTTAACAAACGAAAAAACATGCTAACAGAATCCGCTCCTGAATTTAAACGGCAAAAGCTTTCAACGGTTAAGTGTCATTTTTGTGGAAAATTGGGTCACAAAATGGCTGAATGCAGAGATAAAAAACAGCGTAGTCACCCAACGTATAGAAATGAACTAAATAACGATCGATACCGTGACAAATCAAACATAATTTGCTTCAAGTGTGGAGAACCTGGGCACATATCAACCAAATGTATAAAAAATGAGGCTAAAGGTGGAAAAATTGTGAGTCGTGAGAAAAGAGTGGAAAACTGTTACATTGTCGAACCGAAAGGACGCATGGAACACCGAAATGAGACCTTCGACATCACTTTTGACTCTGGAGCCGAATGTTCCCTGATGAAAGATAAGATAAGTAAAAAATTTTTTGGCAAAAGAATTAATAACATAGTTATGTTGAAAGGCATTGGTGATAGTGGCATATACAGCACTGTACAAGTACTAAGCAGTGTAGTAATTAATGACAATTGTATAGAAATATTATTTCATTTAGTGCCTGATATACATTTGAAAAATGACATTATTATAGGCCGCGAAATACTCAGCCAAGGCTATAATGTAGTCATTGCACCGGACAATTTTAAAATTGTGAGAATCAAAACGATAAACCAATGCCAGACTGATGAAGAAATTACTGATTTTAATACCGAACTTGTTGGAGAAGAAAAAAATGAATTAACGTCACTTTTAAAGAAATACTCAAAATTTTTCATTAAAGGGATCCCTTCTACAAGGGTTAGTGTAGGCGAAATGAAGATCAGATTGATGGACTCGAGAAAAACTGTGCAAAGGCGGCCATATAGACTAAGCCCTAATGAAAGAGAAGTAGTGCGATATAAAATTGATGAGTTGATAAAATCAAAAGTTATAAGACCAAGCTGCTCACCTTTTGCAAGCCCTATCATACTCGTAAAAAAGAAAAATGGGTCGGATCGACTATGTGTTGATTTTAGAGAATTAAATTCAAATACAGTTGCTGATAAGTATCCCTTACCACTCATTTCTGACCAAATAGCCAGGCTCGGTGGAGCTAATTATTTCACATGTTTGGATATGGCCAGCGGTTACTACCAAATTCCTTTAAATTCAGATTCAATAGAATATACAGCTTTTGTAACGCCAGATGGCCAATACGAATTTTTGTCGATGCCATTTGGGCTAAAAACGCCCCTTCAGTTTTTCAGCGCTTGGTAATGAAAGCTCTTGGCGACCTTGCAAACAGTTATGTAGTCGTCTATATGGACGATATTATGATAGTCGCATCGACGAAGAGTGAAGCGTTTGAAAGATTACGGATCGTGCTGGACACACTTACCGCATTGGGATTTTCATTTAACATTGAAAAGTGCTCATTTCTTAAAACTCTCGTGCACTATCTGGGTTATGAAGTTAGTGCTGGCGAAATTCGACCAAACCCAAAAAAAATTTTAGCGTTGACGGCATTGCCACCTCCACAGTCTGTGACTGCCCTGAGACAATTTATTGGATTAGTTTCCTATTTCAGACAATTCATACAAGGGTTTTCGAATATAATGAAACCATTGTATCATCTCACCTCAGAAAAGAGTAAATTTATTTGGAGACCAGAATATGAGAAGATTCGAGCAGAAGTTATATCAGTCATTACAAAACAGCCGGTTTTAGTCATTTTTGACCCACAACACCCAATTGAGCTTCATACCGATGCTAGTTCGATTGGATATGGTGCAATCCTATTGCATAGAATTAATGGCAAACCTCATGTAGTGGAATATTTTAGCAAAACTACCTCACCCGCCGAGTCCAATTATCATTCTTATGAGTTGGAGACTTTGGCAGTTGTGAAATCGATAAAACATTTTCGCCATTATTTGTTAGGTCGAAATTTCGTCGTTTTCACAGATTGTAATTCTTTAAAATCGTCAAAGATAAAACAAGAATTAACTCCAAGAGTACAACGTTGGTGGTCTTTTTTACAATCTTTCACTTTTGACATTCAGTACAGAGAAGGAAAGCGAATGGCCCACGTTGATTTTTTGTCAAGAAATCCTTTAGCCCCAAAACATACTTCAGCATTTAATAAAGTACCAGAGAAGCGAGTTAATATATCCGAGATTTCTAGTAACTGGCTCATCGCTGAACAGCACCGGGATCCAGACATTGTAAACATTGTTGCTAAATTAAAATCAAATGAGCTTGATGAAGATGTTACAAGGACCTATGAAATAAGAAAAGAAATACTCTTTCGGAAAATTCAGCGTAACGGTAGAACTCGTTGCTTGTCAGTCGTGCCTCGAGCTTTTAGATGGTCGGTAATCAATCAAGTCCATGAGTCGATTATGCATTTGGGTTGGGAAAAGACACTTGATAAAGTGTATGACTACTATTGGTTTGACAATATGTCAAAATATGTTAGAAAGTTTGTTGAAAATTGCATAACATGTAAAATGTCAAAGTCTCCCTCGGGAAAAAAAACAAGTCCAGCTTCACCCAATTCCGAAAGTTGATATACCATGGCATACAGTTCACATCGACATAACAGGGAAGTTAAGCGGCAAAAATGATAAAAAGGAATATCTCATTGTTCAGGTGGATGCTTTTACCAAGTATACCCATTTAAGCCACACACATCGAATAGATGCTGACAGTTGTGTCAATGCCGTAAAAACCACTGTATCGTTGTTTGGAGTACCAAACCGAATAATAGCCGACCAGGGAAGGTGTTTTAATAGTGCAGCATTTAGTGAATTTTGCGCAAAACAGAAGATATCTCTTCATTTAATTGCAACGGGCGCAAGTCGAGCTAACGGGCAGGTAGAACGTACCATGGGCACCTTAAAAAATTTATTGTCAGTTGTGGAGTCAAGCAGTCAATCATGGCAAGAGTCTTTAGGCGACGTTCAGTTGGCCTTAAATTGTACCAGTAACCGAGTAACAAAGGCAAGTCCATTAGAAATGCTGATTGGAAAGGTAGCTCGTCCCTTGGGGTTACTTCCACCTGATGTAGAAAACGAGGTTGATTTGTCAAAGGTGAGAGGTCAAGCTATAAGAAACATGTTATCTGCAGCCAAATACGAAAAGTCCCGATTCGATGCGGACAAAGCTAAGGTTATTGAGTATAAAGTGGGAGATTTTGTGTTAATTAAAAACGAAGAAAGGCACCAAACCAAACTGGACCCGAAATTTAGAGGGCCTTTTAGAATAACTGCAGTTCTAGATGGTAACAGATACAGTTTAAAGTCGTTGACTAGTAGGAGAACATATAAGTATGCTCATGAAGATTTACGAAAATTACCATCTGGCGAGATACCCACTGAGTTGAACGTATGTGAGGACTATGAGAAGTTGGTTGGAAGTTGTAATGAAACCGTTGAAAGAGACGGTAGGAGAAACACCAGTGAATGTGTTGATGATTATGACACCGTTGAAAGAGACGGTACTATTTGAAAATAGCATCTGGATGCGTTTACCACAAGGCAAGCACAAGTGCAAAACGAAGGTTTTGATCATGGAGTGTGGGGCATTGGATGGTGTAAACATTGTGTAAAGCCATGTATAACTTTCATGTTAATTTTTAATAAGTACGAGAATAAAATCTGAAAATGAAGCGATCTGTATTAAAATGGGTTACACGAGGGCGTGTTGGTGTCAGGATGGCCGTGTCGGCGTGTAAAGAAATATACTTGCATAGCATTAGAAATCTAGTTTGTTTGTCGGATTCATATTGATTTGGAATTAGTAATTTAGTAGGCAGGTTGTGAGTTTACTAGGTTCGAGCGAGACAACAGAATTATTGTCGAGTGTGATTCAAGAATATCCGAAATAGCATAAAATGAAAAGACAACTACGAAACACACTGCGCTCAACCAATGAGCAAACAAATAACAGCGATCCTTCTTTGGCTATGGGATCAGGACGTGATCCTTCTTTGGGAACAGGATCTATAAACGATCCTTCCTTGAATGCAGCGCTACAAGTTGGTTGTCCTCCGACATATATATATATATATATACAGGGTGTCCCGAAAACTTTTGTAAAAAATCAAAACCATGGATAGGTCGAGTTAAGAGAAACTTTTTTTGTTTTCAGACGAAACTCTCTTAGTGGTACCGTTTACGAGCTATAGCACTTCAAAAAAAGTTTATTTTTGTATGAAATTTTTGCGTTAAAAAAAATTGTTTGTTTAAAATGAAAGTTTACTAGAAATTTCATACAAAAATAAACTTTTTTTGAAGTTTCTCTTGACTCGACCTATCGATGGTTTGATTTTTTACAAAAGTTTTCGGGACACCCTGTATATATAAGAATTTGGTATTTTATTTTCCTTATTTGACTATCCTATAACCAGACAAAACTATCACAATTGATCCAAACAAAACTTACCTACGGTCAGCCGTTTTCTGGGCTAGTCCCTCACCAATGCCAGGCCCATGTTTAAAAGGTCAGTTGAATACATTACAAGTGCAATTAGAAAGGGACTAGTAGTGGTAACATGAGGGACTGACCGAAGGCTACACTTGGGTCAGTTCATATTTCTGCCGGGCCGTGAAAGCTCTACTTGCGGACAGCTCCTATAAGCGGAAAAATTTCCACCACACAGGTTTTTTCAATGATTTTGCTACAAAACGCTCTCTAGCAAGCGGACGTAGTTTTCGAAGAACGCCTTTTGACACGCCCACTTTTTACCTGGTTCGATTTGAAAAGTGTTGTTGTGTAAACCTAGTTTAGACACCAACTGACATAGCGAAGAAACTAACTTTATCGAGGAGAATTATCTAAGATCCGCACCGGAACATGGAGCAGCCATAGCTAAGACACGAACTATCGTTATATAGACATAGTTCAGACACCACCTGATGTGGTCAAGACGCAGACTTTTGTTATAGAGAAATATTTCAGACATGACCTGATTTGGTCAAGACACAAAATTTTGTTATAGAGACTTAGTTCAGACACGACCTGATTTGGTCAAGCCACAAACTTTCGTTATAGGGACATAGTTCAGACACGACCTGATTTGGTCAAGACACAAACGTTCGTTATAGGGACATAGTTCAGACACGACCTCATTTGGCCAAGACGCAGACTTTTGTTATAGAGACATAGTTCAGACACGACCTCATTTGGCCAAGACGCAGACTTTTGTTTTAGAGATCTAGTCCAGACTCAAACTTTTGGTATAGAGATCTAGTCCGGACGCAAAATTTTAGTATAGAGATCTAGTCCAGACGCAAACTTTTGCTATAGAGATCTAGTTGAGACACACCTGAACTTTTGACTTAAGGCAAAGAGTATAGAATCTAAAGAGTTCCGATAAGGGTAATATAATGGGATTTATGGTTTGGCTCTCATGATGTATATATGGGCGCCTTTTGGTCAAACATGTTCCGCTGCAGACTTTCGAGCTGGAAGCGGTTTGAAGAGCTAAAATTTGGTTGGATAGATTTTGGCGCGTGCGTAGAAATAGAATTATGAATGATTTTTTTCGCCTGCTTTGAATACTGCGCGAAAAGGTATGTGAAGGAGTGTAGAAGTTAGAAAAAACGCCGTTGCACCATCTATTTGTGTTTGCGTGGTTTTTTTCTAATGGACTGAACGTATGTGTTAAGGGTATATATGTATGTATGTTTGTCTTGCTTAGAAGTTTTGACTTTGTTTTTGAAGCATTTATTGAACAGAAATTATTTTCTGCGTTCATGTGAACTATTACGCGACAGCGTTTCAAGCGGGTTGCTGAATCGAAAATGTTTGTAGCGCACTTGCTATAGAAAATAAGAGATGAATGGTCGGGCCTTGTCGAACGCATGTTCATGTACAGGTTTAACAAAAGTAAATAAGTGAAAGTTTATAATTATTATTTTTCAGAGACATAACAGTTATAAGAAATAAGGAAAAAAATGGGACTATAACTATTAAAGTTTGTATAAAAAAAAATTCATTGTAACAGTTTCAAACAATGAAAATGTAGGTATTTCATTCTTCTTTAACAGTTATTGAAGAAAAAAAAATTTTTCCGTTGCTCATAATTTTAATCGTTCGATAAATATTTTTTACGTTGCCTTATAACAATTATGAATGAGAAACATTTTTTTTCGTTGCTTATAACATTTAATTTTCAATAAATTGTTCTTACGTTACCTAATAACCACCATGCTCAGCAGCGCTGTTAATGATATCAGTAGAATTGTATCACCAGTATACCACTATACATATAATTTTTCTCTTAACGAAATCAATTAAAAACTATTAATTAAAAATAAAAGCTTATAATAAACGGAAAAGTTTTTTCCTCATTCACAATCGTTTTGAAGCAACGTTAAAAATAATTATTGAACGATTAAATTTATGAGCAACGGAAAAAATTTTTTCTCATTAATAATTGTTATAAGGCAACGTAAAAAATATTTATCAACAAATAAAAGTTTTGAGCAACGAAAAACAAAAAAATCCCAATCTTAAGTATTATCGACTAACGTAAAAAATTTTCGTCGTTTTATAGGCAATTTTTTAGATTCTAAAAAATTTAGCAGTTATTTAGGATCTCTGTTATTTTTCGATCAAGCAATAAAAACTATTTTTCGAGTTTTATTTTCTGCTTATACCCTATTTACACGTTAAGACATTTCGATAATGGAACAAATTTTCGTTGGCAAGGGACGCAGGGGGAGGAGAGAAAAACGCTACCATACCACTTCCTCGCGAGTCCCTAGCCTCCAAAAAGTGTGTTTCGTTATCGAAATGTCTTAACGTGTAAATAGCGTGTTAGAAGATAAAAAATATTCTTCGAGTTTTTTTTTTTACTCAAAAAATAAAAATTAGTAAATTGGGACGAAAACGGCACATTTTTGTAAGACAATTTTTTATCTCTTACGAAACGAAAACTTCGTGGGAATGCAAAATATGCAAGGCACCATTTCAAGGGAATTTTTAATCAAATTTAAAAAGGCACTTGCAAGAAAAACACAACGAATTTTAAAAATATTTGCATAATACTTGCACTTAGTGAGTAAAAAAAAAGCTGAAAAATAATTTTTATTTTCTGAGTAAAAAATAAAACTCGAAAAAATAATTGTTATTTCCTGATAAAAAAAAAACAACTTGACAAATAATTTTTATTTTTTGATCAACAAATAAAACTCTGAGAACAACACTCAAATACTAATTTTTAAAATATAATTTATTTCATATTGATTTTTAAATTCAAAATTCAAAAATAAATAATTAATTTGGGTACCTGATTGAATTATTTATTTCAATATTGTAAGTCTGTGATAGCTATTTATATTTATGTACATAGCAGCTCCGCATATTTCAAGTGGGTATTGTAAAAGTCGTGCATGCCGACAATTTTTCATGTTACTCCTACATAGAAAATCACCCTACATTAACAACAAGCATTTTATGCTCACCAATGAGGATAAAACGCTTCGGCTACATAAGCAATCGAAGCAGAAAACTAATTTTCAATTTTCTGGTCGTCAAGAACTTGCAAGCACACATCAAAAACACAAAATCTGGTTTGGCCTTTCAAATCAATAAGTGTGAAGAAACCGAATTAAATGGAATGAGTAAAAACGAGAGGTCCGATTTTGTTATTCTTCACTTTCGCTTTTTTGATTTTTTGCGAAAATCCAAAAATTCGCGTTCTTCACGCATTTTTTCAAATCAATGCGTGCGAACAGTTAGGCAATATAAACTCTATTTGCGGGAAAGAGAGGTTCGATCTTTGTTGACATTTTTTTTCAAATATCTCGTTTGTCTTCCTTCGACTGTTTTGTTTTGGTCGAACTTGTTTTTGCTCGGTCGAACTTTACCTATACAACCCGAATCCAACCAAGGCGCTAATCGTTCATCATGAAAAATTTCCCTCGAAGCGCCATTATGAATATGGGAACTCTTTAGATTCTATACTCTTTGCTTAAGGTGAGATGACACTACGTGTGCAATTCACATATAATTGCTCAAAAAAATGTGTGACACATCTGAAACAAATAAAATTTGAAGCACATTTATGTGCTCAGGGTATTACAGTACGTGTGCAATGCACACATAATTGCTCAAAAAATGTGTGACACATCTGAAAAATAATTGCACACATAACATTTTCTCGCACAAAATATGGACAAATCAAACATGTTGATTGCGCAATGTTACTAGGTTTCGTTTTTAAAAGATTGCAATGAAAATAATGTCCAACTTTAGAGATTTCAGAGACAGTTAAGATAATCGAAATCTTTAAAACTAAAAGTAATGACAGTATTTAAGCATTTGCCTAAACTGTGTTCTAACCTCACACAAAAAAAACAAATGTTCAGCAGATTGTACTGTATGAAGAAACAGTTTCACGTGTACATATCCTTACAAAATGTTTGTGCAGTTGAAATTTGGGTTGATTAGTCCGAAGTCAGACATGCCTAAGACATGTTCCGGAACATTTAGTTCGTAGGCAAGAGACGCAGGAGGCAAGGAAAAGTTTCTTTGCCTCTTGCGTCTCTTGCCTACGAACTAAATGTTCCCGGAACATGTTTTCGGTATGTCTGACTTCGGACTTACATTACGTGTGCAACGCACACATTTTATTTGTAAAATATTGTAAGAATTA
>JAIPUU010000609.1:0-10217 GCA_020466095.1 Chlorops oryzae
GAAAAACGAGTTGGATCTAAAACTGCTATTGCTTCACTTTGATTCCCTTGGTAAAACTGAACTTAAATTTCATGTAAAACGCTCTCACTTTCGGAAATTTTTATCAAGTCTTGTTGAGGCCATTTATTCATAGGTTGATACAAGAATTCTGGTCCAGAAAACCATTTACTTGTCGTCTGAAATTCAACCGGACCTTTTAATTTAGTCGCCCAGTTGGCAATGTTAAGCTTAGTGGGCACATAACGCCATTGTGAAATATCTGTGTTCGCCTGCAATTCAGCGATACGAAACATGACAAACTCTCAGCTAATTTAAGCTAGCCCAACCATTTTGGCACACTATAGCACACCATAGAATTGCTTACTTAGGTAATTAGTGCTTACTTAAAGCTATAAGGATAGCTGTGGAAAAAATTGGTTCTCGTAAGTTTTGAAAGTTATGCGGTTGGGTGCCAGCTTAAGTGTTAAGCTGGCCGACCTGGCCGACCAGAGACACGCATTTTTTTCCCATCTAAAACTGCCTTCTTTCGATTGGTGTTCCCTTAAAACATATATAACTAATTCAAAAGTTACAAAATTATTATCTAATCCCTTGAAAAAACAGATGGTGGGCTCGCTTATTTTTTTAAACTAGCCTGCCCTAACTTTTATAGGGTAGGCTAACTTAAGACTTAACTTGGCCCCCCATTTCTCTATAACAATAAATAAAATAAAAAAAATTTTGCGCATATTCTGCGGAAAGCAACGCGGAAGGTCATATAAAATTTTTAGAATTTAGTGCTAACTAGAAAAAAAGTTATATTGAGGTGTGCTGGTTCAAGACTTAAGCTAGGACGCTTAAGATTTCTGAATGCTTAAACGAAAAAATTTTCTTGTTTTTTTATTAATTGATCCTAGATATAAATACTTGAGGTGGTTAAAATGTGAAGCATTGATTTAATTTGAAAAAATCATACTTTGGGCGTGGCACGTTATAGTTTAAGCTAGCAGTACCCCCTAACATGATTTTCGATAAAAGAAACTATCGCCCTAGTACCAAGTACCTTAAAAAAGTACTCAATAGTTTCTACAGCACCGTTATATTACTCTTTCGACTGTTATACTCAGCTGTTATAATCGATACTATAGATAGTCAGTGCTGCCACCCTAGGGTATTTTCCCCTAAATTTGGGGGAATTTGTCCTTCTACGGGGATTTTTTAGTGTGCACTTTTTGTTTTGGTAATTTTTATGGCGGATTTCCATGAAGGAGGCAAAACTAAAAACACGGACTTTAGTCTCTGAAAACTGTTTTTCAAAACAAAACACCTTCCCATCCTGAGTGTGAAATTAAAAACATTTATGTTTTGTTCAGAAAAACAGTTTTTGTCCCTGTTTTTTCTTTTGTCTCTTTAGTGGAAATCTGCCATTAGGGCAAACAAATTTTTTTGATTCTTTAAATAGTGTTGGTGTTTCCTCTAAAAAAAAAGGCAGCACAAGCTCACCTCTTTATTATAGTGGACAACCCAGTCGGCATTTTACATTGCAGCAATATTGCAGCAATATTGCTTTTGGAATATTACACTTGCAGGAATGTTGTAGCAATATTGCAGGTATATTGCTACAACCTTGCTGCAATATGTAAATGTCCGCCTTTTCATCGCATTTGCAATGTTGCTGCAATATTGTGGCAATATAACTTGAATATTGCTGCAATATTCATGCAATATTGTTGAAATATTGCTGTAATATTTTTGAAATATTAATGCAATATTGTTGAAATAGTGCTGTAATATTTTTGAAATATTAATGCAATATTGTTGAAATATTAATGGAATATTGCGGAAGTATTAAAGCAATATTGTTGAAATATTAATGGAATATTACCTCAATCTTGCAACTTAAAACAAATATAACGACTTCTTTATACTTAATAAGTTTTTCAACTTTTATTTAAATAAAAAAATATATAAATTCATTTTTTTTTATCGGGACTCTCAATGCAAACTGGCTCCTCTGCTCATTGATAATTGTCGTTGGTTTCCTCCATTGAACAATTGTTATGCTGTCTGTTCCTTTAAAAAAAGAGATTTTAAGTTAAAATTAAATTTAAAAAAATGTTGTTTTAATACATTATACAAGTGAACAATTTTTTTTTACCGTGTTCGTTTTTCGCGAGTAGGCGCGTGTGTCAGCCAATTGGCAATGGTGGACCTTTTCAGTATATCCTTATCAAATATGGCATGGTTATTATTTGCGAATTTTACTCTGGCGGCTTCTGAAATAATTCATGTAAAAGTAATATTTACATATATTTAAGAACACTTCGATTTTGACTTACTTATTATTGCCTTCAACAAATGTGAATCCGCGAACCTACGTTTTTGAGGCTCCCCTTTTCGGTTTTTACCAGCCATGTTGAATCGCCCAGCGAGTTTGTCAGACATAAATCTTCGCAGTATATGATTAGTAAGATCTGCATAATTGATCCCTCCTAAAGTTATCATAAAATTCACCTGTAGTTAAAATAGTTCTGTAAGGGAACAAATCAAATATTACACTTTTTCAAACTAATACTCACTGTTGTCGCAAAAAAATCCGCATCCCCGAGTTTAAGTTCAAAATTATCGAACTGTATTTCCGAAGTAAGAACTGGGTCATTATCCCAAATATTATCCACATCATTTCCATGGGCAACTTTCACGATTGTGCCTTCTTCGAGCGCTCGAATTCGTTTTTCCATGAATTCATGGTTACTTAGAAGTTTGTTTGCTTTTTTTAAGAGTTCTTTCGTTAATGCTGGAATAATTTTAAATAAATTATATTAATAAGCATTAATAATTAAATCTAGCCTTTAGCAGATATAATATGCACCTATATTAACTTGCAACAGTTGGTGCAAAGACATCGACGTTTCATTTTCGGTAGTATTTTGTGAAGCGCTCTCGATGATTACCACTTCATTGTTTGCTCTCATATGCTCTGCTGGCATAGCTAAACGGAAAAACAAAAAGATGTATGAAGTTTGTGTGAAATTGTAAAGCAGTAGCAATAATACCTTTTTTCTGTCCAACCGTCAACAGTGGCATAAACAAGGATGATGGCTGAGGGAAGGCATCTTTGCTTTTATTGGCTTTTTTCTGCGACACAATATTTTCTTGGTCTGAATCTGATTCGAAGTTATTCTTTTTCGTTCTCTTCTTTCGTGTCTTTTTCTGCTTTTCGTCATCACATTCGGATTCCAAGTCTGAGCTCATTTTGATCAGCCGCAAGTCCTGCTTGGCGTTGATAAAATTATCTGAAATAAAACAATAAAACAAATGAAATCGTGAAATAATGTTAAAAAGGAACAATCTCGCCGCATACCATGAGCAGTGAGAATTTTTTCAACTGGTATTTCCACCCAGTCAGCACTTGGATCATCGTCGTTCAATATAGATTCCTCGACATCTGCTTGGTTTTTATATGGGGGGTATTTAGCTGATTTTTTTGCTCTTTTGCAACCATTTTGATATAACCACACGGTAATCTTTTTTTGCAACGCGGACAATAACAAATATATTTTCTTCCTCCATTGCTTATGTTTTTCAACTAGAATATAATTTATGTTATTATTGAGTTTATCTTCATAGCAAAACGTTGCGGCCGAAGTAAGCTTTTTTCGCGAATAATGAATTATTCCACTTTATAAATGCACGTACCTATAGTTTTAACAAGTTAGAAAGCTAAAGTCGGTCAAGCCCGACTTTGAAATACCCAGTGTCCCGACATTATGAGCGCACTATGTTTTTCTTCTCTATTTGTGGGCGTGGCAGTGGGAGGGCCACATAAATTACTTCCCTACACCCTTCATTCGCCTTGGTGAACCTATGTTGCGAATTTGAAGCTTCTACGCCTTTTACTTCGGAAGTTACGAAAAATCTTCATTTGTGGGCGTGGCAGTGGGCGGGCCATATAAAATTTTTACCTACACCTTTCATTCGCCTTGGTGAACCTATGTTGCGAATTCGAAGCTTCTACGCCTTTTACTTCAGAAGTTACGAAAAATCTTCATTTGTGGGCGTGGCAGCGGGCGGGCTACATAAATTTTTGTTCCTATACCTTTCGTTTGCCTTGGTCAACCTATGTTGCGAATTTGAAGCGTCTACGCCTATTAATTCGGAAGTTACGAAAAATCTCCATTTGTGGGCGTGGAAGTGGGCGGGCCATATAAATTTTTTTTCTATACCTTTCATTCGCCTTGGTCAACCTATGTTGCGAATTTGAAGCTTCTACGCCTTTAACTTCACAAGTTACGATAAGCCCTTATTTGTGGGCTTATTTGTGGGCGTGGCTCACGGAGGGCGGCGTCCATTTTTTGCCAGCATATGTCCCTTTCGTAGTTTACCAGTACACCAAATATCAATGGAATGTGTTGAGTGGTTCACAAGTTACAAGCATTTTACTGAAAACACATTATATTCATTTGTGGGCGTGGCAGTGGGCCGATGTCTCCCATTTTTACTTAGGATCATACTCGGATCCCGATATACCTGTGCGCCAAATTTCGACTTGATTGGTCTAGCCGTTTCGGAGGAGATCCGACCACGGACGGACGGACGGACAGACGGACATGTCTAAATCGATTCAGTTTTTGATCCTGATCATTTCTATATATATATGTCTATATCTCCGGAACTTAGTTCTCCCTGTTACGAGATTCGCACAAAACTAATATACCCCGCTTACGCTGGGTATAAAAATCAAAGGTTGCCTCTGTTTTTTAAGTATTTGTTTAAATTTCTTCACCCACGTTTTACTTTTTCCGGTATAAAAAATTGTAACAGACGCTTTGAACGTTGGCAACATATAAAAATGGAGATTTCAATTACATTTTGGTGATGATTCAATTTAGTGAACCAAGTACCTATTGCAGTGAGTACCTACTAATGAATGTGTTAAAAACGACGCGACGACACAACTTAAATGAAATTTTGCTATCATCATGACGTCAGTTCAGCTTTTAAACGAGATTTTATTTATGTGGCATTGCTCGTTGTATCACTATTAATTTTCGAAATATAGACCTCCGAAGCTTATATTGTAATGTATTGTATGTATTTTTTTTTATTGTTTTCTAATTAAATTTGGGAACATAAGTTATAAGTTTCGAAATGCAATAAAAAATTGCATGCAAACAAACCTTTTTTTAATAATTCGTAGAGCTTCATCTCGAAAATATCTCGAAAATTAATAGTGATACAACAAAAATTTTTTCCTCTAAATACATATACCCTAGATGTGCAATTAAGCCGAATATGAAAGATTTTCAGAACATCAACCTTTCACCGCTGGCTGACTCACGTGCAATGCCACATAAATAAAATCTCGTTTCCAAGCTAAACTGACGTCATGATGATAGCAATATTTCATTTAAGTTGTGTCGTCGCGTCGTTTTTAACACATTCATTAGTAGGTACTCACTGCAATAGGTACTTGGTTCACTAAATTGAATCATCACCAAAATGTAATTGAAATCTCCATTTTTATATGTTGCCAACGTTCAAAGCGTCTGTTACAATTTTTTATACCGGAAAAAGTAAAACGTGGGTGAAGAAATTTAAACAAATACTTAAAAAAAAGAGGCAACCTTTGATTTTTAAAACTATAGGTACGTGCATTTATAAAGTGGAATAATTCATTATTCGCGAAAAAAGCTTACTTCGGCCGCAACGTTTTACTATGAAGATAAACTCAATAATAACATAAATTATATTCTAGGTGAAAAACATTGAAAATACTATATTCGAAAGTCGGAAGAAATAAAACTTGTCTGCGTAGTATGAAGTCCCGCTTTAAAAGCCTGTACTCGCAGCGTCACCAACGGCGACTAATACAAAAACAAACAAATGCCGAAATTGCGAGAATTTTTAATAACGTTCTCAGTGTTGAAACAAGGAGAAAAATCAGTGATGACGTGTTTGTCAAAGACTCAGAAAAGTATCAGGATGCATTATGTACACCTGCAGTCGACCCATACGAAAATACGGACGAAATATGCGATTGCGATGCAGAACAAACAATTTGCAACTTAAAAGGTAACTACACGCTTCCTAAATCGTTACAATAAAACGTGATGTAATATCGAATAATCTTCAATTATAGCTGGTGAACAATCTGGGGAATGGCGACACGTCTTTATAGCTAATGAGGAAGATACTAGCAGTGTCCATAGCTTTGATGAACCACTTTCGATAGCAAGCGAAGAAGAACGCGCATCAGGACATAAGTCTGAAAGATATGATTTTATTGAGGATATCATTCAATGGATGAGAAATTTTGAATGTTCAAACAACGGACGGAATGAATTGCTGCGTATTTTAAGAAAAAATACACTCGTGCCTTTTCCTAAAGATTGCAGAGCCCTTTTTAAAACACCGAAATATTCAAAAATTGTTCCTCTTTGCCAAGGAGAATATTGGCACAGTGGATTGGAAGATGCGGTCCTGCGAATCTTAAGGAAACGGCATCATTTAAAGATCGAGCAAAACTTCGTCAATTTGTACGTGAATGTCGACGGAGTACCCTTAGGTAAAAGCGCGGTTAAATGCCTTTGGACAATTTTATGTGCTGATGATATTGTTAAGGATGTTGATGTTATTGGTATTTACTGCGGGGAGAGTAAACCAAAAGACCCCAATGAATTTTTATTACCTTTTATCAACGAAAGCTAATATTTAGTCAAAGAAGGTATAACTTATTTAAACAAAGTATACCAAGTTAGAATAATAGGACTCGTTTGCGATGTACCAGCAAAATCATACATTATGCAAGTATCTGGTCACTCGGGCTACAATTCTTGCACCAAATGCACCATTCACGGTGATTATTTTGAAAATGCTGTGTCGTTCCCGGGGCAATGTAAAAATAAAAGAACGGATGACGCATTTGCTAATTATGATTATGAGTTAGACTATCAGAAAGGAGTTACATTTCTCAATAGAATACCATTTATGGGCTTAGTGTCAAATGTACCGTTAGATTACATGCATCTGGTATGTTTGGGAGTCGTCCGTAAATTGATACAGCTGTGGTTGAGTGGACCAATCAGTAGAAGGGTGCGCTTAACGTCGAATGATGTTAAAAAAATTTCTAACCGTTTATTTTCATTAACTAAATGGATTCCAAAAGATTTCAACAGAAAACCAAGATCGCTTCAATATCTCAAATATTGGAAAGCCACTGAATTACGTTCGTTTTTATTGTATTATGGCCCTGTTGTATTACAGAATGTTTTAAGGCCTGAACTGTACGATCATTTTATGGTTTTGCATGTTGCCATTACTATATTAGTAAGTCCAGCTATGTCGTCCGTAGATTCAAACGTAATGTACGCAAACGAACTTTTAAGCCACTTCGTGTCTGAATTCGAGAAACTGTATGGTCCAAAATATATCTCTCATAACGTACACAATCTGCTGCACCTTGCAGATGACGTCAAAAAGTTTGGAGCTTTGGACGAATTTGGGGCGTTTAAATTTGAGAACTGTATAGGGAAACTTACACGGTTATTGAAAAAGGGCGAACGCCCATTGCAACAAATACATCGCAAAATCACAACAAATAAATTTTATAATTTGCCAGCAAAAAAAAATTCGCATGTTACTTTCAGCAGCTGCCATGAATTTGGAATTCTTCCCAATAACCTGAGTTTCACATTTTCAAAGCAATATCAAATAATGAAAAAGGGAGATTTTCTAGTTAGTGTAAAAGATCAAAAAAACAACTGTGTTATTTTAAAAGACCGAACGGTCGTCAGTGAAATAAATTTTGCTAGCTCAGAAGGCAAACAATTTTTAATTGGCAAAAAATATGAAATAATTAAAAATCTCTATTCAAAGCCAATTGAACCATCAAATTTGTGCATACATGTTGCAAAAGAAACCGATATCATTCAAGCTTGGCCATGTTCAGATGTAATTGGAAAAATGATTAAATTACTCTACAAAGATATCAGTAAGGAGTATGCACTTTTTCCAATTCTACATTCTTGCATCCCTGATAAGGAGTTAAGTTCTCTTGTGAAAGGATATTAATGTATTTTTTTAAATAGATTTCTTTTTAATTAAAATTTTTTAATTAATTTAAGTTAATAATAACTTATTATAATAATTAAATATATATAATAGAGTATTATAATTATAATATATATTTTATATATATATATATATATATATATATTAATATGTTCAATATAATAAAATATATTCAATATAATAAAATATATTTTATTGATAAACATATTTATATGTATAATCCATTAGTTGCAAGAAGTTCTTTACACTTGAATAAAGATGCGATCGCAACTCGAGTTAGAAATTAACAAGCGCAACACTTTTCTTTGAATCCACAAAAAACCTAGTTTTCCATTGAGGCCTTTTACACTAGGGCAATTATCGCCGTCAATTTTTTTCAAATTCTCTTTTGGAGTTGCCTTCGCTTTTACACGTATAAAAAAGATTGCCCAGCAATTTTTATTTTCTTACCTGTTTTTCACGTTTGCCCTGTTCGAAAGACAGAGAAAGATAGAGAAAACGAAAGAGAGCAAAAAGAATTGCCCGGTACGGGCAGTAGTCATATTCCAGAAATATTTTAAAGCAATATTGCTGCAATGTTACATTGTAATATTACAGTAGTCATATTCCAGCAATATTACAAAGAAATATTGCTGCAATGTTACATTGTAATATTGCAAATGGAATACTGCTGCAATATTGCTGCAATATTACAAAAGTAATATTGCGTATGCAATATTGCAACAATATTACAGTAGTCATATTCCAGCAATATAACAAAGCAATATTGCTGCAATGTTACATTGTAATATTTCAAATGGAATATTGCTGCAATATTGCTGCAATATTACAAAAGTAATATTGCATATGCAATATTGCACCAATATTGCAGCAATATTCCATTTGCAATATTACAATGTAACATTGCAGCAATATTGCCGGAATATTACCCTTACAAATGTAGCTTACAATGCCGACTGGGAATCTATGCGCAGGTACGAATTTTCATTCCACAGAGCGCACTTATTTCTGGGAAACTCAATAAGGGTCCTCATTGAACGTCCCTAAAGCTGGAAGAGCAAAGTCAGCAGAATCCAAAAAAAATATGTGGAACATTAAAGGCTAATTAAATGCCCTAATCCGAAATATTCGGCTCCAGCCATTTTCCGGAAAATCCATGTTCTGCCAGCTTAACGTTAAGATGGCAGAGCATGCTCGAAAAAATGGTTTGCACAACAATTACAGCAATTAATTAGCACAGGAATTAACGGCTCATTTAAGGCTCTAGGAAAATATCAATCGCAAAAAGATCGCAGCATTTCTTCAATATAACTATTCGACTTGACGCCGCGCGCGGGCAGCCCGTGAGCAGAGCATCGTAAGAAACCTGTTTCGGATAAAAATTTCAAACCTTTTTTTTAAGAATTATTTAAAGGCTCTTAAAGGCTACAAGAAACTCTAATTATGGGATTTACGTTGTCAGAATGAACTATGTTAGGGCTTCAAACATACAATACTACAACTGACACTCTCATTTTTTTAAAATTTGCTTTTAGGTTTGATAAGAATACATAAGAGCGAATACGACAGAGAGAATCATATAGAACTATAGCTGCAACTTCGGCCAAATTTTGGCGCGTTATGGCATGATTTGGTGAAAAAGTTCAACTGTGGTGAACCACGCCATAAGCCGAGTGTTGTGGTGAACCACGTAATAGAAAGTGTGGTGTACCACGTAATAGCTTTTGGCCGAAGTTGCAGCTATAGTTCTATATGGAGAGAATAGTCGATATGAGTGCGGCTGAAAACGACTGATATCTAGAGGTGTAAAAGTAACGAAAAATAGCGTACCCGTATGTTTTCGTTACTATAACAATTAGTACTCGTTACTATCGTATCGTTACTAGTTACTTCTGAAAACTAATAACTACGGCTGCTACAGTTGGCGCTTTGGTGCCAGAACTGGCTCTTTATTTTTCGCTTGCCGCTCTGGCTCTTTTTCATTGCATTTGGCTTTTTTTTTAGATTTTTTACGTCAAGAGGAAAATTACTCAACCAATTCAAAACCTAAAAAATTAGGAATTTCAATATGTGCTTCGCAAAATTTTGAATTTTTAATATGTGTACTAACAGATTCATGAAGAAAACTATAGGTCGTGTAGCGGAGGGTCAGTTTTAATTTTAGA